>WBNM01046184.1:65974-138901 GCA_013399055.1 Ramphastos sulfuratus | reverse complement strand
CTTACCATTCTATAAGAGATACATTCATATCTCTCATCTATTCACACTTTCCCCAAAAAATATTCTCATATTTTTCTCCTAAAAACTGGAGAAGCCTGAAGATCCAAACCACTCTGTGATTCTATGATCTCTTCCTGCACATCCTGAAGAGCAAGAGATGTGCTTCTCCGCTCACGTGGGAGCCACCTCCCTTCTATCCAATGCCCTAAGGAGGCTAAAAGCAAAATGCCGAGAAGGAAAAAGACCCAAGAGATTTAAAAATCACCATCAGCATTTCCAGACATGAAAGCAGCTACAAGGAGACACTGATGCCTGTGCACAACAACTCCTACAGAAGCACAGCAGGGACTGGAGTCCTTCACAGCTGAATGGCTCTGAGTAAATAAAAAAAAAAAACCTCCAAAAATCTAAGACAGCAACTACTTTCTTTCCCTTTTTTATGAATCCCAGGCTTGGGTAGTTCCCTCTCACCATCAATGTCCCTTGAGAAGCAATTTGACTTCGCTAAAGTTGTCATATTTCTAGAAGAAGAGATTTCATTTCCACACCTCACTCAATATTTTTTATCAAATCTTCCTTCCAAAAAAACATTTTCAAACTCCTTTCACGACTGATGGATTTGTTTCTCTTTTATTGTCATAGCTTCCTTAATGACAAAGGCCCTACATTTGAAGAGTAAGCAGGGCTTGCTAAAAGAGTTCATATTTATTGCAGTGGTGTCTGGGAGGATGCTAAGATGATATTTCTTTGTATCTACCTGTTGACCAAGGGGCATGAACCTGCTACAGGAAACCATAGAATGGTCTGGGCTGGAAGAGACCTCCACAGGTCATCTAGTCTGATGTCTCCTGAAGTCAGCAGAGAAATCCTCCACTAGATCAGGTTGCCCAAAGCCCTGTCAAGCCTTGCCTTGACTATCTCCAGCTATGGGCCCAAACCACCTCCCTGGGCAACCTGTTCCACCATTCCAACACCCTCATAGTCAAGCGCCTGTTCCTAACCTCCAATCTAAATCTGCTCCTCTCTACTTAGAAGCCATTGCCTCTTGCCCTGTCACTGCAGGCCTTTGTAAACAGTCCCTCTCCATCCCTCTTGTAGCCCCCTTCAGGTACTGGAGGGCTGCTATTAGGTCACCCTGGAGCTTCTTCTTCTCCAGCCTGAACATCCCCAGCTCCCCCAGCCTCTCCTCATAGCAGAGGTGCTCCAACTCCCTGATCATTTTCATGGCCCTTCTCTGGACCCACCCCATCAGGTCCATGTCCTTCCTATGCTGAGGGCTCCAGACCTGGATGCAGTACTCCAGGTGAGGTCTCACCAGAGCAGAATCACCTCTCTGGCTCTGCTGGCAACACATCTTTTGATGCAGCCCAGGATGTGAGTGGTCTCCTGGGCTGCAAGCACACACTGTCTGCTCATGTCCAGCTTCTCACCCATCAGCACCCCCAAGTCCTTCTCCACAGGGCTGCTTTCTATCACCACAGCCAGCCAATGCAGTGCAGCTTTGCTACTCAAACTTTTCTGCTTATTTGTTGTGCTACTAAGAAGAGGCACAAAAGGGTTAAAACAAGTCTTCCACTACTGAAGAGCAAACCAGAGGAGAAACCTTGGCTAAAACCCACACCACAACCATGCAAAGGGCTCCAAGGCTAAGGAACTGTACCAATGCAAAAAAAAAAAGTTATTAATAATAAACTCCTGACTTTAGCAGGGTACAAAACTACTCATCAAGGAAATGTGGATCCTAAGAACCTTTTTCTGGTCCCCTGGAGTCTCATCTCCACTGTGTATTATTAAGATTCCTCTCTGCAAGGCTCCACTTTAATCTCAGGCATAGAAAGATGTGGGTATCTTTAAAGACAGAGGCAGGTTTTATCTGAGTCAAAGATGTTTGTTACCAGTATTATTTATTCACAGGAAATCAGCAGCTCTGTGCTATCACATTTCGCCATGAGAAAAAAAAAAAAAAAACCAAAAAAACAAGCAACTTGTTTTCAAGCCAAGAACAAGAAGGTCTCCAGGCACCCATCAATGCAGTGATCTTTTTCCCCTCACAAACCAAGAAGTCAAGCAAAGGATAGCAATGTTTGGACAAGCAGTTTTTGATGGCTGGTGATGTTGTACCCAAAAGTGTGACAGGCGCCAAGCAGCTTTGTCCCAGGTGTGCTCAGCCTCTCCACATGGCCTCACCTAAATGTGATTTGCATCAGGCTCCTCTGATGGGAGCTCAGCTCCCACCACTCAATGGTTTGGCCATTGAGATGTTTTTCATGGGGTTTGCCACAGCATCCCCAGGTCTCCTTCTCACTCTGTACCCAAAGCAGTTGTGGATGCTCCACCCCTGGAAGTGTTCAAGGACAGGTTGGATACGGCCTCAAGCAACCTGGTCTAGTGCAAGGTGGCCCTGCCCATGGCTAAGGGGTGGCACTAGATCTTTAAGGTCCTTTCCAACCCAAACCATTCTATGATTCTATGATAATAAGCAGCAAAAATTCCCTCTACAGCCTCTCTGTCAAAGCAGCTTCCCAGAGTGATACAAACCGTTGGGTCTTAGAGTAGCTTTAATGTTTGCAGAGCCATCATGATTCTCCAGCAATGGAAATTTTACTCATGAAACCTGGAGAGGTTTAGAGAGTTCTGTCCCTCCCTTTCTTCATACAGGTAAAGTCAGAGACAGGGGTCAGAATTATTTTGAGAGAAGCACATCTCCTTTAAGGCACCAGGCTGAAAATCCTGGAAGCTCCTAACCAGGTGCTTTTCCTGCTGAGATTCCCCAAATTCTGAAGCAGGACACTACAGCTGAACCTCACCCCCAACTAGCAATGGTGGGAGCTCTCCTGGCCAGGTCCTCTAGCACTCCTCACCTTTGGAGTACATGGAAAACCCAACAGGACAATTGTTCCCTTAACATGTATAGGACCTACCTTTGATCAAAAGGGTGCTACATCAGCCTCTCCATCAAGCGCTGCCTCCCCACAGCATCTTGAGCAAGCTCCTAATACATTTGCCATGGTCACCTGCTGGTAGCTGAGGTGGATCTGATGAGCTGAGAAGGACCACCAGCCCCATATAAAAGCCAGGGCTGTGTTAGATCTTCAATTGCTTTCAGAAGTGGTAGAGATGGAAACAGCTGCTGCAGAACCGAGCTGTTTCCCATCAGGTGGACAAAGCTAAGGGTCTCTTTTGAGTTGGCAGGAGTTTGTTTCATCTGTGAGTTTGTCTCTTTTCAGGGGAGGAAGAATAGCTCTTAATAGGATTTCAGAACCAGTTTATCTCTCAAGGACAAAATCCCACAATAAGACAACATCATGAAGAGATTATCCCATGTTCTCTGAAGGACAGATCACAAGATTATCCCCAACCCAGGCTTGTTTATGTTGAGCTAATGAGAGATAATTGGTAACCTCCTTTGCATAGCTGAGTAACCCAGCCAGTGCTCAGAAAGTAGCAAAGCAGCAGCACTTCCAAAGGGAAGGAATCCAAGGTTTGATGTGAGGACTCAATCTGAAAGAAAAACTTCTGGAAAGGATCAGGGCAAGGCCATGAATTTATGAAGTAGTCGTTTGGCTGACTCTAATTTTTAAAGCATTATTATCCTTTTAGCAGGGCTGTCAGGTAGATGGAAGCCAGAGCTGGTGTGATGAAGAGCAGCTGAAGAGTGATTTGCAGCAATTCCTGCCTTCCACACTTTTTTTTTTTCTTTTCTTTTTTTTTTTTTTTTCCAGAGCAGTGAGCCAAATTGCTTGTAAACAGCTTACCACAGCCCAAACTGCTGTGGAAATGGGAATTTCTGGACTTGTGAGGCATGAAGAGGAATGAAAAGGGAGGTGAAACACCAATGACAACTTCCAGCAGCTTCTGAAAGCCCAAAGACAGAAGGCAGATGATGGAAACATTTGCTCCCAAATGGGGCAAACCAAAGAGCCTTTTCTGCAGGTTCAGGTGTGTGCCCTTGCAGCAAATGCTTACCTGGCTCACAGCAGCAGCATTTGCATTTCTCCTGCACTGCAGATGTGCAAAAGCAGCTCAGTTGGATGCTGCATCTCTCTAACCTTCCAGGAGCTCAGATGCCACCTTCCAAGTAATGCAATCAAAACAATCCAGCTAAAAGCATTTCATCTGGCCTAGACTGACACGAATTGTTTCTAATAAAACTAAAGCTCTGTGGGACAACTAATGGGTGCTTATTAGTACAGGCAATGGACTATTCAATCAACCATATAGGGAAGCTAATGGGGATTGATGGCCAAAATACAAGATGAGGACTTCCCTCTTTAAATAAATAGCTGAAGGGCTGGTGATCAGATTAATCTTGGGTTTCCATGGGGAAAGTTTATACCTAGCTAATAGTGAGAAAACCAAAATGTGTGCAAAATAGCATCAGCAGGGCCCTGGAGGTTTTAATGTCATTGCCTTTGGCAGCAGGTGGGCTTTCAGAGGTGCCCATCTTGCCAATGAGTACTGGTTTGGGAGAGGGTTAGCAGGTGGTCCAACCCAGATACAACAAGAACAGAGCTGCAAGGCCTCTCTTAGTTCTTTTAGGTACCTGGCTATTCATTCCATCTTCACTTGCAAAGGTCCTGGGAGTCACTACCATAACCTTTGCATGGGAATCAGGAGCAGCAGGCTCTGGAGAGCTGCTGGCACAGAGCCTGCTGCAAGGGTGGCCTGGGGAAGGCAAGCTGTAAGCTTGCTTTGTTTCAGGAGTCAGAGCCTGATGTGAGCAGTCTGGAAGCGGGGTGCTTTTAATTTGCTTTCAGTAGTTTGCACCAGACCTCACAGCTTAGTCAATTCCCTTCAGCTCAGACATCTCACACCTAACCTGGGAAGTCCCTGAACACCACAGAGGCTGCAGAGCACACCAGGAACACCCTGCAAGACTCTCCACTGCTTATTCTTCTCTGAGCATCACCCTCAGCTTCTTCTCAGGTGAGGGTTCAGATCTGGACAAACCATACTGGGTATGGCCTTTTGTTTTTTTAATCACCTTTCAGACAATCCTACCTTTTCCTGCTTCAACTCCTCCCCAGACTTTTAGTCTGGGGAGGGCCTTCCCAAATTTGTCAAAACCCCATGGTGTTTCTGCCTTTCTCCTCGACCTGATGGAGGAATGGAGTGATTTGGAGAGCTGAAGCAGAAGTACATGCACCTCCAGGGTTTGCAAGTCACTTTCCTGCAGCAAACCATTCCTTGATCTCCACCCTCCCATTTCCTCCCCTTTGAAAGGCCTCTGACCAGATCACAGATGGCAATTCCTGTGTGACAGATCCTAATGTCATTATTGACGACAGACCAGATGTCCAGGGAGGCATATTGCTCCTTTTAATCCAAAATTCATCAAGAGCCTCACCTTTGTAGTTTAGAGTGAGTGTAAAGGTATCTTCATAGGAAGGGGGGAGGCACACATTTTTTTTTCCCCCCTCTTGCCTCATTTTTTCCTTTTCCTTTGAGGAGGGGGCAGCTTTGCACAGCATGGCTGGGAGCAACAAAATCTGACACCGAAGGGGTCCTGCTCTGAACAGCAGCATCATTAAAATGCTACCAAAATCTCTTTTGAACTTTACAAGGGCACGGGAAGGGATAGGCTCTATGTGAGGGGGAGGTATGAACCTCCAGCCATTAAGAGCATGCTGCCCCTGCTCATTGCTGCATCTCAGGTACCAAATTCTTACTCCAGAGAAAGAAACCACTCCTATTTTGGATCACAGAGCAGTTCTGACTCCTAATGTATCAGTTTGCCTCCTAGAACTCACCAATACCTGACCACTCCCAGTTGGATGTAAATCAGATCTATCCCTCACTCACACTGATCGTGCCAGTGCAAAACTGCTCAGAGAGGCTCAGTCTGTGCCATCACCCAGCATGGTTATTCCTTCTTTAAATCACACAAGTGCAGTTGTTGGTGTGGAGGTGCAGAGTACTGGCCTGGCTCATTTTGTGTTTGCCTGACAGCTAAGCCTGGTGTATCTTCCCTGTAGAGAAAGTGCCTGCTACAGGGCATGGCAGCTGGATAAAAAGGAAACTACACGGGATCAGTCACAAGCAAGAGATGCGGTGTGGACCGCAGCTAGTCAGCAGCCTGCAAAACATCAGCAGTGACTTCTTTCCACTCATATTTTAAGGCAAGAGCTCTCAGGATCATTATCCCTCTTGGAGACAGGGGTGAAAAAAAAATTTCCAATAGCCTTTGTGGTAGTGAAGACAAAGCTTTGCTTGGTGGGAGATGTCCTATACGGCATAATGTATGCTGGGAGCAATCCCGTTGTTTTATGGGCCCGGTTAGTGTGAAGTGCAAAACAGGCTTGGGGTTGAGGCTGCATTATTCATGGGGGAGCTTAAATATTTCAGTGCGAGGCTGAGGTGGGGGAACCACATAACAATAGGTTATTGTTCTCTTTCTTCCTCCAAAATCATTGTTTGTGCGTAAGAAGGCGAGAGGGGAATATTCATCTCCTTTAAATGCACTGTCATGGGCTGACACATCCCAGGGAGCAGGAGTAAACCCCACAGCCCCTCTGAGGGAGAGAGAACCACCCCATTGCCTCCTGGGTCCCAAGGAAATATCAGTCCTGTCTTTAGAAGAGGAACAGCTCAGCACCTGGCATTTTTTTCTGGCGGTGATTAATTGGTTCTGCTGTGCTTAAAGGGGACAAATCAGCAGGTGGGTTAGAGACAAGGAAAGTTTCTTGCAGTTTTCCCCCTCCGAAGCAGCAGATTTATTTCCATGCCACTCTCTGATACCTCTCCTGTGTGTGACTTATTTGATCAGAAGCAATGACCGGCTCACAGCAGGGCAACGGGAAACTGCCTTGTAACCCAGTGCTGCAGTATCTGGAGTAATGAGCAGCAAGGGGAAGAGGCAGGAGGGCAGGCAGAGGTGCCTGCCCCAGTCCTGCCTGCCCCAGCTCGATCTCCCTGTGCAGATGCACTGCTGCCATCAGCTGGCAAATGGAGACCAGCACAAGGCACAATCTGGTACGAGGACAGCTGAAGCGGGCGCAGGGCACTTTCCTTTTGCAGTTCTCACTTCGCAGAGAGCTCCTTTGGCACAGAAAACAAGCCAAGGAGCAGGTGGGATGCTCAGATGCACGGGGAGGCTGGGCCTCGCCAAGCAATCTTGCCTTCAAGTGCCTCTTTATCCTCTCCAACGTCCATCCTTCTCCATGGAGCTGAGAATCATGGAAGCTTAAGGGCAGAGGGAAGGTATGGACCGGTCTCTCTGGGTCCCAGATTGAATATTTCAGAGCTCAGCAAAAGTGTGGTTGCTCAGGTAGCTCCCTGCATGGTGTTCATGAAATGGTGAAGTTGCATCAGAGCTACACACTGCATTTGATACAGCCACAGAACCACAGTCTGGGTTGGGTTGGAAAGGACCTTGGCAGCTCATCTTGTCCAATCCCCCTGCAGTCAGCAGGGACATCTGCGAGCAGAGCAGGTTGCTCAGAGCCTCAGACAACCTGACCTGGAACAGTTCCAGGTATGAGGCTTCTACCAATGTGGGCCAGCATGTCAACACCCTCAGCATCCAAAAATTTCCTCATTCTCTCTAGTCTGAATCTCCCTCTTCTAGTTTAAAACCATCACCTCTTGTCCTGTCACAGCAGGCCCTGCTAACAAGTCTGTCTCCACCTTTCTTATAGGTCCCTTTAAATATTGAAATGTCACAAGAAGTTCTCCCTGGAGCTTTTGCTCCTCCAGAATGAACAACCCCAATTCTCTCAGCCTGTGCCCCTAGCTGAAGGGCTCCAACCCTTGGATCACTTATGTGGCCTTCACCTGAGAAGCAAGAAGGTTCATCCTGAATCATCAACTCACCGATCTTTCATTTAGATTTTTTTTTTACATCCCTAGCTTTCTGATTTCCAGTTCCTCTCCTCCTTCTGTGACCCCAGGACCCTGCTGCCCTCAGGAGCTGGCAGCACTGAGTTGCCACTTGCAGAGGCTCATAGCACATGAAATAATGTCTGTGCATCAATTCCCTCACCTCCTGCCAGGCAGATTGCTGCCCATCTCACAGCCCACTGCCTGACATCAACTCCAAAGCAAAAGGCTTGTGGCCTTCCTGCAGTACACATCTGTCATGTGCTGGTTTGAATCACCACAAAATGCATGAAAGAGGATGACAGGAGTTTAAAGGGAAGCAAAAACTGCAAAAATGCCATGGGCTTAATGTTTCCTGAGCTAGAGCCCAGTCATTGGTAGGTAGTGCTGTGCAAGCAGCTCCATCTCCGTATCCCACTCTGTGCCCAAGGCACTCTGGTGCAGAGGGGAGGACTGAGGGCTTGAGCCCAGCCACTTGTGTCACCCTACTGCCCAGCATGGGCTGGCATGCAAAAGGGCACACCTCCCATCACAGACTGAGACCTTTAGGTCCAAGTGGAGGCAGTACAGATTGCTCTTCTGGGCTCAAAACGTCATTTTTAAGGTGTGCAGGCCCCTAGCAGACAGCCTGGCTCTTGCTATGTATCCCTACAGCTCTAGGGTGGCATTGAGAGAATTGTGTGGAGTGAGACTTGCCCACACTTCAGATGACCAGTTATTTCAGAGAACATGGCCTTGCCCAGAGCTACAGGGATTTCAGACCTTTCTCACTTCTGTTTCCCTTCCTGCAAAACACACCTCAAAGATAAATCTTGTCAGCTACCTCTTGTACAAGACAAAACCAGAACCAGCTCCCCAGATGTGAGACCAGTCAAGGTCTCTCTCAGGGGAGACCTTCTTGCTGTCTACAACTACCTGAAGGGTGGTTGTGGCCAGCAGGAGGTTGCTTTCTTCTCTCAGGCAACCAGCACCAGAACAAGAGGACACAGTCTCAAGCTGTGCCAGGGGAAGTTTAGGCTCGAGGTGAGGAGAAAGTTCTTCACTGAGAGAGTCATTCCCCACTGGAATGGGCTGCCCAGGGAGGTGGTGGAGTCACCGTCCCTGGAGGTGTTCAAGGCATGTTTGGACGTGGCACTTGGTGCCATGGTCTAGTCTTGAGGTCTGTGGTAACAGGTTGGACTTGATGATCTTTGAGGTCTCTTCCATCCTTGCTGATACTGTGAACAAAATTCCTGCTCCTGCTCTGTTTGGAACCATTGGAAACTCAAGTGAGTTCCCCAGCAGTGAGGCACCCCAAACTTTTCAGTTCCGCGTTTAACTTCTGCTTCATTCTTAGGCTCACAGCCAGAATTTCAGATTCTACAGCCAGAAAACCTTACGATGGACCAGGGTAAGGGTTTGCTGTGAGCTCACCTGTGAGCTGTTACATGTTCTGTGCCTCCTATGTGGAGCCATACAACTACCTGAAGGGATGTTGTGGAGAGGCTGCTGCTGGGCTCTTCTCACAGGTAACTGGAGACAGAACAAGGGGGAATGGCCTCAAGATGAGACTGGGGAGGTTTAGATTGGACATTAGGAAAAGGTTTTTCATGGAGTGGTCAGGATCTGGAATGAGCTGCCCAGGGAGGTGATGGAGTGACCCACCCTAGATGTGTTTAAGGGTTGTTTGGATGTGGTGCTTAGGGCTATAGTTTAAGGTGAATGTTGTAGAGTAGGGCTCTAGGTTGGACTTGGTGATCTCGAGCGGCTTTTCCAACCTGCATGTTTCTGTGATTTGCACTCAGCCCTTTTCAAAACAAACCTGCACCTTTCCTTTGGAACCAGCCCTCAGAAGGCAGAGAGACACAGTGCCTCAAATACTTCTGGGATAACAGTCCTTTCTGATTTGCCCTGGGAAAACAGTACTTGAAAAACCCCAGCCTGTATCAGCCACAGCGTGGCTCACAGCAGTAGGGCAGCGATTGTTCCCCTGTGCTCACTACTGATGAGGTTCCACATTGAATCCTAGGCTGGTTTGGACCCCTCACTACAAGAAGGACATTGAGCTGCTGGAGAGTGTCCAGAGAAAAGCAGTGAAGCTGGTGAAGGGTCTAGAGCACAGTCTAGAGTGTCTGAGGAAACTGAGGCTGTTCAGCCTGAAGAAAAGGAGGCTGAGGGGAGACTTTCTGACTCTACAACTCTCTGTAAGGAGCTCGAGGCCAGCTGGGGGTTGGTCTCTTCTCCCAAGGAACAAGTGATAGAACAAGAGGAATTGGTTCTTGTTGTTCCAGAGGAAGTTTAGTTGGGATATTAGGAATAATTTCTTCCCTGTAAGGGTTGTCAAGCCCTGGAACAGGCTACCCAGGGCAGTGGTGGAGTCCCTGGACAGATTTAAAAGGTTCCTTCTAACCCCTCACATGGACACCTGGTTGTCTCTGCAGATCTGTGTTCTCCCTGTGCTCACCATGCAGATGCTGCTCAGACTGTGGTGGTGCTGCTGTCCCCAGGTCCTGCAAAAGCTGACCCAGGGGCTCACTCCTGACCCAGCTTGGATTGTAGCCTGTGACCTGGGAGTGAACTTCTCTACATCCCATATCCAGTCTCCCACTGAGTTTATTTTCTAGTGTGGCAGATCAAAGACTGCTGTAAGGAGCAAATCTATCAAAGGCTCAGCACCCTAAGATAGATCCAGCTCACTTTTATGTTTAAACAGGCATACTCCTTCCTATTGTTCAGTAATTGCTTTTAAGTGGATAATTATCCAATTTCCCTATTAATGGGGAAAGTCACAAATCTTAGAGTGTACTACTATCTGCACACTGTATGTATCACATTAGGGAAAAAAGCAATCTGTAGGGAGTGACCACATCTGGTTTTCATTTCAGCAGGAGATTCCCTCCTGCTTCCCAGCCAGGCCATCAGCCCTGCTCTTCCCATTGCTTCTCCAGAGGTGCTGCACAACCCCAGTGCTGGCCTTGCACATCACGGCCTGCAGCAGCTCAAACAGGGAGAACTTGTGCACCCAAGACAACAAAAGCATCTCCTTCTCTGTCAACACCATCCTAAGTCCAGCTCACCGCACAGGCTGGTTTTTAGTTAAAACTGCACTTGCTTTAGTTGAGTAGCTCCTGAATTCCACCCCCCTCAAAAAAAAAAAAAAAAAAAAAGGGCTTCTCTGGCTACCTATCATAGGCATAAACCATCAGAAAGCCCAGGAGGATTGTCATTTAGTAGGAATTAACTGACAGCCTTTTGTGTCCTCTGGTATGTTTGGAAGAAGTGAATCTTTGTTTCATTTCCCCTATACAGCGACCCACACAAAGCTGAACATGGCTCAGATGATGGACACACCACAACTCTTAGTATCCTCCTTACTGCACAAACCAAAAAATAAGGGAACGTGGACCAAAAGGTAAGCTTTGGTCTTATGGTTAAAGCTGCAGACTGGGATTTAGAAAGTTCAGGGTGAGATTCTGGCCCTCTCCCTCAGAAAATGTGGGAGACAACCACAGCCTTGAGGATCTAGACATGCTGGAAGGTGTCCAGAGAAGGGCCACGAGGATGCTCAGATGGCTGGAGCACCTCTCCTATGAAGAAAGACTGAGAGATTTGGGGCTGTTCAGCCTTGAGAAGAGAAGGCTCCAAGGAGACATTATTGTGGCCTTCCAGTGCCAGAAGGGTGCCCACAGGAAAGCTGGTGAGGGACTTTTTAGGGTGTCAATTAGTGATAGGACTGGGAGGAATGGAGTGGATAGATTCAGATTGGATGTTAGGAAGAAGCCCTTCACCGTGAGGGTGGTGAGACCCTGGAATAGGTCACCCAGGGAGGTGGTGGAAGGCTCATCTCTGGAGGTCTCTAAGGGCAGGCTGGATGTGGCTTTGAGCAACCTGTTCTAGTGTGAGGTGTCCCTGCCCATGGCAGGGAGGTTGGAACTAGATGATCCTTGAGGTCCACTCTAGCCTTGACAATTCTATGGTTCTGTGATTCTTCGACTCATCTAAATTTTGCTACAGATAATGAATGACTTCAGGTAAATTGCTTAACCAACCTCACTTCCCACTCCCCATCCTAGCTGGGATACTCATGTCTGTTTTGCTGGGATATTGCATGGATTATCCGGTGTTTGGGAAACTCTTAATCAAACATCTTCCTGCTTTTCAACGAGAACTCCAGAGCAGAGCACATTTTGTTTTGATTTTCTGGCATGAACTCTCTGAGACAAGTGACAGAGAAATATGATTCACTATCTTCATATGACTATTTCCAAAACACTTCTTACTTTTATCTGAGCAATCGGAAAAACCTTAAAGGCAAAAGCCTGTTTCACCCAGCTGACTTAAGGTTGCTTTATATCCACATTTCTGCTTTCAATAAATATTTCAGGACCAAAACATCCCCTGCAGCATACACAAGCAAAGGACAAAAAGGCGTTAAGTGCTAAAGGGNGGGGGGTGGGAAATCTCTTTTCCGGTGCCTGAGATCAATTTTAAATACACTGGAATTAAATGAAGACATTTAAGCCACATTTCTCAGCTGAAACGCATCTGCCAACACCAGAAACTATTTTTATTGTGGTTTATGTTAAATAACCAGATCTTCAATTTCATAAGGAGCCACACAGCTACGTTATTCAGACTCCTCCACTGGAAACCACCCTGCCAGAACCTCTTAGGGAGCCATCTTTGCACAGCAAAGCACCAAGGCTGGCTGCTCTATCCAGGAAAATAGAACTGGAAAAGGGAAATACATTCAAAGGGCACTCTCAAAAGGAAATAAGAGAGCTCCTTGCAAGTGTCCCATGCTAGTCTCACCTGCCTGAAGGTATTGGAGGGTAGGATTCAAGCAGGGGTGGAAAGTGCATGAGCCACCCCAGCAGTGTGAGGTGCAGTTGTCAGGAGATCATAGAATCATAGAATGGTTTGGGTTGGAAGGGACCTCAAAGATCATCTAGTTCCAACCCCCTGCCATATGCAGGGACACTTCCCACTAGTACAGGTCACTCAAGGCCTCGTCCAACCTGGCCTTGAACCCCTCCAGGGAGGGAGCAGCCACAACCTCCCTGGGCAACCTGTGCCAGTGTCTCACCACATGCTGAAGTGCACACCACAGTATTCAAAAGGTTGCTTTTAAGAGGAGTGGAAAGATGCTTTTGAATCTCAGCCTTCGGTCCACAACACATACTTGCAGCACTTAATTGCAAAGCAGCAACACACAAGCTAAACCATCAGCTGCTCTGTGCTGCTTCTGACCCCAAAGCCTTGCCAACACTGAGCTGTTGGGAGAGGGATGAGATGAGATCTTCTGGGGCTTCCAGGAGGCACAAGCTGGGAGAACTTACCTGCGATAACTAACACCGGGGTGGAGCTTCCCCTTGAAATGAATGATCACAGAATCACAGATTTGTTTTTGTTGGAAGAAACCTTTAAGATCATCGAGTCCAACCATTAGCCCCACACTTACCAAGTCCACTGCTAAAGTATCTTTCAGCATCACATCTACACAGCTTTTAAACCCCTCCAGAGATGACAATACAACCACTGTCCTGGGCAGCCTGTTCCAGGTCTTAATAACCCTTTTGAGGAAGAATTTTTTCTTGATATCCAACCTCAGCCCCTCCTGGTGCAACTTGAATCTGTTTCCTCTCATTCTGTTGCTTGCTACTTGTGAGCACAGACCGACACCCACGTTGCTCCAACCTCCTTTAAGATGACTTTATCCTGGCTGATCCTCACGTTTTGCAGGCCTGAGTCTACAGCGAGCAGACGTCCAGCATCACCAGCACACAAANATCTCTGACTAACCTTTCTCTTTGAACCTTAGGTCAAGGTTAATTCTATAATAAAACATACTTCATACAGCTGGCGTTTCCAGCGGTGCTAGCGAGTAACGAACCCCTCAGCCATAAGCATTTGTTTCACTGACTGCAGTATTGTATTTCTATTTTCCCNCACCAAAAGCTTTCAGCACT
Source organism: Ramphastos sulfuratus (assembly GCA_013399055.1). NCBI lineage: Eukaryota > Metazoa > Chordata > Aves > Piciformes > Ramphastidae > Ramphastos > Ramphastos sulfuratus. The sequence continues at coordinate 125,135 of WBNM01046184.1, read as the reverse complement.
TCACCTCTGGCTTAGGGGCTGCTTTGTAAAAAGGATTTTAGCCTAGTGTTAGATGAGTTTGACCAGACAGCACTCATGGACGACATCAATACAGCAAACTTGTTATCTCATCAATACCTGTCATTGCCTAACTCAGCTGAGCTGAGCCGTAACGGAAGCACCATCCATTTGAAATCCCAAAGGCAGGCATCCGTTTTGGATCAATGCTTTCAGAATCTCCATTAACTACTATGATGCCAGTGATGTGTTAGATCTATTTGGGGTTCATTTATTCATGCCACACAAGTCACCAAAAGGCCTTCACTTGTTTGAGAAGCTCTCTTAGGGTAAGAGTTGTGGCATGGTGACATCAGAACTGATGTGGTTCCTTCCATTTCTCCACCCTGTCCTTTGCTTTTAGCTTCTTCTCAGGGCAATGGGTTTAAACTGGCAGAGGGGAGATTTAGACTGGATGTTAGGAGGAAGTTCTTTACAGTGAGGGTGGTGAGACACTGGAACAGGTTGCCCAGGGAGGTTGTGGTTGCTCCCTCCCTGGATGTGTTCAAGGCCAGGCTGGACGAGGCCTTGAGGGACCTGTGCTAGTGGAAAGTGTCCCTGCCTATGGCAGGGGGATGGAACTAGATGATCCTTGAGGTCCCTTCCAACCTTACCATTCTATGATTCTGTGACTACTGCCTGTCTCCACTCCTTAATCATGTGCCAAAAGCTCCTCAACAGCAGAGCTCCAGACAAAAGTGCTGTAAGTGTCCTGCCCACTGCCCCAAAATCACAGCCCCAGGCAGTGAGATGAAAGCTACTGACTGTCACATGAAGTCCTGAATGGGAGAACACCACACTTTCTGCTGCATCCCTGTCCATCCCAGGGACATCAGGAGCAGTACTCACCATTCCTTCTCTAACATACTAAGTGGCATTTTACCATATTAAGTGGTATTTTAAACAAGGACACTGGAATTACACCAACTCAGGAGCTGAAAATTCTACTCAAAAGCATTGAAAGAGACATCTCTGCCATTTTCTAATAGTGTTCTTTAACAGGCACAAAAGTTGTTACATCTAATGATTTATTAGTGGGTGAAATCAGCCAATTAGACAGTCGACAACTGATTTTCAAAGAGATGGCACAGAACAATTTCATATAATGCAAGATAATAAACAAGTCCTGAGCTGAATCACTCAATGATGTTGCTAAGAGCCTGTCAGAGATATATTTACAGCAGAAAAAGGCACCACATCAGATAAACTAAAATACATCCTCTCAAGGATATAGAAATATGTAATCTCCCTGGCTGCATTTTAAGTTTAGTTAATTTCCAAAGCTCTTGAGTAAAAGTTTTGTGTGGTGGCAGACCTGTTCTTAAGCTGCCCATCCATGCTAGTGGTGTGTGGGAGACCCTCTGGACCAAGTGCAGGGTGGCTGCTACCAGCTCCAAGAAAGCCGAAAGTGCAAAATACAGTAGGGAACTGGAGATGTGCTGGTTGTGACACTCAGACAAACCTCTACCTGTGTGAGAAGTTCTGCAAAGAGCAGACAAAATCTAGATTTCAAGGTTTCATCCAAAACCTGCATAGTAATAACCCACTACCAATATTGCCAAGAAGGAAAAAAATGGCTTGATCTCACAGGCTGGATAATAGTTTAAAGATAAAAATGCACACAGTAATCTAGTAAATTGAGGAATCTAAAGCTTTAAAATAATTTTGTCTACTTAAATGCATCAGACTCAAGCAAGTACTTGTGTTGACCCACAACTGATGGCTTCATATTGCAGGCTTGCTCACGCAGCTGTCATTGAAAGATGCACTTTTGATAAAATGATAAAACACAAGTAAACAAACCTGCAACCCACGGACACCACTGTGAAATCATTTTCAATTTCAATGCCACTGTGCACAGCCTATGGTCTAGCTGGTTCTATCCAGAACCTCCTTGTACTTCCCAAGCCATTCAGATGGGCGAGTAAGAACACAAACTCTGCACTTGGGAATAAAGTTCATGCTTTTTTTTGCTTTGGTGCCATTCTGACAGTACCTTAGACAGTATTTAACACAGCTGGTGTTCCCGTTCACTGCAAGTAAGGCTGCACGATGTAGTTCCAGAACTCTCTGGAGATCCAGTTGCGAGGGGCGAGCCCAGGAACACGTATCCATGACTGACCTTAAGGTTTTCCCAGCGCTCTACATCTGCAGTGCCTGTATCAGTTACTCCATGTGCAATACCCCTCCTAAATGGAAAAACTGAGAAAGGTGTTAGAAGACATCTAATATTGGCTGTGCATTTCCAAAACTGGTCAGTCTAAGTAACTTGCACTCAGGAGACAGAGGTTGGCTTGAGGAGACCTCCACCCAGCCAGTAGTGACTTCTCACACATCTTGGAACTGGAGAGATGCTTCACAACACTGACACTGTGCCAGTATTTCAGAGAGGGAAGACTGAGCCCCAGTCTCTGGCAACTCAGTGAATGCAACCCTGTGAAGCCACTGGTACACGGTAGAATTAAGCAGTAAATCCTCCTCCCTTAATTCTGCAATACCAGCCTGTGGGGGATGACTCAAACAAACCTGGATTCATTCTTCAAGGCCAAAACGACTGCTAATCCACAAGGGAACTGCTAAGGAGCAACAGCATCTACATACTTTTTACTTGTTGTCACATAAGCCTGTTAAAATCACAGCCACATAAACCCAAATTTTACACAAAAAGCAGTCTCCCTAGATGATCTCTCCGGCTAATCAGCGTTACTGCTTCGCACGAAGGCAATAGCTCATCTGGGAACTTGCATCTGCCATGCCCCAGCAGCCAAGGAGGAGGCACAAGCTGACAGGGCCACGGTGCAACTCGCCCCCCGCATGCTGCCACGCCTCGGCCCCCTGGCAGCCCTGTCCCCTGCCCGGGGATCACAGCATGCTGGCCTGGTGGGTACAGCTGGCTCCCCGCCCGTGTCCTCCCTGCCCACGCAACACGGACACCTCCGGGTGTCTACCGGAGGGAGGGCTCCATTTCCCCCGGGCTCCCCCTCACATCTGTCTTCAGGCCTCTCTGCCCGGGAAAAGGCTCCATCTCCCCACGCCATATGCCCGTAGGGGAAAGTGCCACTTCCCCCCGTACCCCTCTCCAGTCTCTGCCTGAGGAGAAGGAGCCTTTTCCGCCTGTACTCCATCCCGGTCTCTACCCGAGGGGAAGGCTCCATTCCCTGGCGCCTCCTCCTTCCCACCGCCCAGGCAGTGCCGCAGCCGCGGCCCCTGCAGCCCCAGCGGCCGGGCGGTGCGGGACAGGAGCGGCTCGGGGGGCCGAGCGGAACGGCAGGGCCAGGCCGCAGCCCCGGAGGCAAGGCGGAAGAACGGGGAGGCGCGGCCCGGGAGGGAAGCTGTCGCCTTCTCGGAGCGACGGCCCTTCACCGGGCATGTATCCGCCGGGCCCTGGTCCCGGCGAGGCGGCGGCACACGTCAGGGAGGCGGCGGAGAGGGACCCGCTGGCCGCCGACCTGCGCTGCAGCCTCTTCGCCGCCGCGTTGGTGAGCTACAAGCGGGACTCGGTGCTCAGGCCCTTCCCGGGTCGCTACGCCAGCGGCGACACCAAGGACTTCGCGGGGCTGGTGAGTGCCAGTGCCGGTGCCGCGGGACTGTATGCGAAGCGGGAATACCGCCTCTGGCTCGGGGGACAGCCGTGAGAGAGCGGGCGGGCGGGGGGAGCGCAGGCCGAGCCGGCTGGGGCCGCTCCGGGCGAGAAATAGGCACGCAGAGGGGAGGGCGGCAGGGCCTCGGGGTTAAAGGTAAAGCAGAATTAATTCTTTAGCTGGTCAAGGAACAGAGGTTCTAAAGTAAATTTGGCATTCCGACCTAGAAACCCACCCATGCATGGAAGTTTACAAGCCCTGTGTTGGGACACGAAGTGTTTCAAGAGCTTGCACTCAGTGAAACTGACATTGATTTTGAAGGGTTTGTGTTTGCCATGACCTGAACACCTCCCTTTTTTATCCCACCTCGGGTACTGCACTGTGATGGGCTGTTTTCTCTCAGGAGCTTGTGTGACAAGTCCTGTGTGTACCTTACAGACTTTGTTGGTAAACGCAAACGCTCTCTAACTTGCCTGGCATTTGTTTTTAAGGAGAAGTGAGAAAGTTTACTGGATACAGACTGTTTATATCTCAGAGTAGAAAACTGCTTTTCAGTTTATCAACCTAAGGGTGAAATATAGTTTTGTTTTCACTAGAGGTCTCTCTTTAGTCGTAATGAAAAGAAGCTTGTCCTAAATACCTGTCTTGTTAGCTTGCAGATACCAACGCTCTACCAAGCTTGAAAGAACTGGAGTCTGTTCCAAACACTGAGAAAAGGACCTGGGATTTGTTTAGCTGGATTTTATCATCAAAGGTCTTCGTAATACAAAGTGCTAAAAAACAAGAGGTAAGTTTTGAATTCTGAAAGTCTTGATTAGAATTTGTCTTTTAAAGCAAACTTAGGCTTCAGAGAGTATTCTCTCCTGTGAGAAGTTACTTCATTGTTGAGAGAGCTCGACAGGTCAGCGTGGATGCAGCTTTTCTCTGTATCTAGAGAGGGTTGTTTTTCAGGAAGAGCAGTTGGAAGAAGTAGTCACTGCCAGTAGGTGATAATGGGCAGTGACTGGAGTTGGATACTCCAATTAGCACAGCACGCACAGGCACATTCTAGACCACCATAGTCCAGCTCTAGTATCATACAGCTGGATCCTGCTTCTCACTAAGAAAGACAACTTCTGCAAGTCGGCCCAAAAATGGGAAAATTGAAAGCCACTGAGGTACTTCTGTAACAGGGATCAAAATAGTTGCAGAGATTAGCAGCAAGATGAAAAGAACTTCTCTTTTCACTTTTGTTCCTCTTCCAACATCAGCTGATGAACATATCGTCTTAGTGGCCAAAGAAGAATTGTGATATTGTCCTTTCATCAGTTGACTTATAATCACAGTTCAGTTTGTTGGGTTTTTTTTCTGGATAAGAGAATTAGGGTTTAGCTTTGATAGCAAGAAACTGTCAGAATTTTTACTGTCTGCTTACTCCTGACAGTGCTGAATTCTAACAGAGAAAGCATAATCAAAACACTTACAGCTGTACGAAGGACTAAGGGACAGGAAGCAGAATTTCCAGTGAGTAATCTAACCCCATAAACCAAGGCTCATGTTCCTCCTGTTTTTAAGTACAAGAAGATCCAGGAACTCACAGGACTGTCTGGGGCTGCGGTTTCTGCTCCAGACTACCTCTTTGAGATTGTGTATTGCGATCAAATGAATACCAAGTTTGCTGAGACCAAGGGGAAGCGGGACCTCATCTATGCCTTCCATGGGAGCCGCCTGGAGAACTTCCATTCCATACTTCACAACGGCCTACACTGCCATTTGAACAGGGTGAGGCTCCCTCTATTTGCACCATCTTCTGTTGCTCACTTGCAGCTAGTGACACTTCTTAAAAATAGGCCCAAATTCCTTTCGGGGCATGAACTGTGCTGATGGTCTTTTACTGCTGCGTTTGCTTCATTGTAGGCCTTTGTGGATGGTTGTGTTGAATTTCCCAGTTTTTACCCTCAGGCTGCACTAGAAGTGGCATGAAACCCTTTTTTTCCAGCATGACAAATTATCTTTTGCTTCTTTGTGAGGAAGTTTAATGCCTCTGAAAATGCTGGCCTGACAGCCTGCAGCTGCAAGATGTCTCTGCAGGGTAGTGATCCAAGCTGTGCAGAGATTCTCTCTCTCTGCTTCACCTCAACTTTAGGTCAGCTGAGCTTTAAATGTAGTGCAAATGGAGTCTTCTTTAGATAGCCTGGTCAAGGGTGATATCCTGTAGGATTTGTACCTCTTCCAGTTTCAAGAGAAAGGCAGTTGGGACTCCTGGATTCTTGTGTCATCTGTAAAGCAGCTTTGACACGGCAGCTGCTTAACCTTCCACTCGACCTGGACTATGTTGTTCCCCCAACGTTCTTTATGAGTAATGGCATAGCAGGTACAGCGGACTTACTCACTTTGTATAGCTACCTGAAAGGAGGTTGGAGCAAGGTTGGGACTAGTCTCTTCCCCAAGAACAAGGAATGATGAGAGGAAATGGCGATTTAGGTTGGACATTAGGAACAAGTGAGGAAATGAAGGTTCAGGTTGGACATTAGAAACAATTCCTTCCCTGAAAGAGTTGTCAAGGCCTGGCCCAAGCCTGCCCAGGGCAGTGGTGGTGTCACCATTCCTGGATGATGTGATGTCAAAGGACACAGTTTAGTGGTGACCTGATAGTGATGGGTTAATGGTTGGACTTGATGATCTTAAAGGTCTTTTTCAGCTAAGGCAATTCTGTGATTCACTGGGTGAAAAATTTCAGCTGAATTATCTGATTCAAAGTTACTAAAACAGTTACATTTGAAAGGAATTCACAGTTGAAAAGTCCTTCTCTCTTTTCTAGCAGAGCAGGGATTTAAGCATGAGCAAAGCCTTGTCTTGTTTGTGGAGACAGTGGAGTGGTGGCAGCCTCAATAAATCAGTGAAATGCCTCTAAGAGCAGTGCAGTCATGGTGATATAAAATCCTTAAGCTGGCAAACTCAATCCGAATCCGGGAAAGCATGAATCTGTCCACACCAAGGGCTGTGCCAAGCAGCTAATTTGAGGGATGGGAGAGGGCAGCTGCCCCGCCCTGAAGAAGTTGTGCCAGGACAAAAAACAGTGCATGGACCAGGCCCAACACAGGTTTGGAAAGCCTTTCTTAGTTTACCTTCAGAAACAGAGCTGCCAGTCTGGAAGCAACAAAACACTTGTACATCATTCATGGTTTACAGCAGAGGATTTTGGGATTGTATTTCTGCTCCCTTTCAGACATCCTTGTTTGGTGAAGGTACCTATCTTACCAGTGACCTGAGCCTGGCTCTGCTTTATAGTCCTCATGGCCTTGGCTGGCAGCAAAGTGTATTAGGCTCTGTCCTGAGCTGTGTAGCTGTTTGCGAGATCATCGACCACCCAGATGTAAAGTGCCAGGTGAAAAAGAAAGGTGAGCATTGCAATAATATCCAGGTGCAGTTCATGTCTCACTTTGCACTTGTCTTTCAGCTTAGTGCATATATCTATCATAATGATTGGACTTGATCTTAAAGGTGTTTTCCAGTCTAGGCAGTTCTGTGATTCTGTATAACCAGTGCAGTACACGGTGCGTGGGTACTGGGTGCAGACTTGTTTTCCACCTGACCCCTCAAAAGCACAACAGTCTCCTTGTCTATGAAGCTTCTCTTAAAATAGCATATTTAAGAGGCAGAAAATGTTTTGGTGGCATCATTTGCTTTCCCTAGTTTCTGTAGCAAGAGAAAAGCATGTTCCATAACATTTGACCGTTTCACCTGTGGTGGTGGAACAGAAACAGCAGAAACACATCAATAAACTTTATTAGATGTCTGGGAAGCTTCTGTTCAACTTCTCCTTTTCCTTTGACTGCTTCCTGCTTGCAGGTCTCTTCGATGTTGTTTTTCTTTCCCTGTGAACATGAGCGGCTCTGTGGGAGACACGCCTTCTTATCACCCTGGTCTGGGCCGTGCTGCCACCCATACCAGGGATGACTGGGAGTGGTATAGCCTCAAGCAAACCTTTCAGTCTATTCTGGGATGACTAGGGATTCAGGGGAATACCAAGTCTAGGTCCTTGGTTATCTCATTCCCACTCCTGTGGGTGTGTTTGGGATGGGGGAGGGGGGTGGTGTTAGTGTATTGGTTTGATTTTTTGCTGTTATTTGAAGTCAGTTTTTTTGCTTTTCTGTTCCCCCAAAGGCCTCTTCTTTTCTCTTCCCATCCAGATTCAGAAGAAATAGACAGAAAAAGAGCAAGAGTAAGAAACAGCGAAGGGGGTGATGTACCGCAGAAGTACTTTGTTGTCACAAACAACCAGCTTTTAAGAGTTAAATACTTGCTGGTGTATTCCCAGAAACAGCATAGGAGGTAAGAGTTCAGCTGTCTAGAGTGATGAGTGTGCTGTAACAGCCAGACAAATACATCTCACTTTTGAAAAACAACAGAAAACAAGCAAGGAAGACACTGCCAGACATTGTTTTTTTAGCCTGTTTCCCATGGAAATAAGGCTTATACCAAAATGCTGCCTCTGTCGCACTCTGACATTCCCAGGCTCAGCTAAATCTGCTTTTCACCACAACCTGATAGCATTTAGTATCTTCAAGAGCTCAAATAATCTGTTTGTGGCAGGAAACAGTGAAACTCTGATGAGTGCAGCTCTTAAAACCAGGGCAGTTTTAGCTCAGCCCTTATCTCTCCTAAGTGGCAGCACTCACCCAGCTAATCAACACATGTGTGCAAGCCAGGCAGTTACAGCTCCAAACCACAGAGAAAGGTGTGAACATGGGGAGAAAGAACGGGATTTTGCTCAGAGACTTAGGGAAGAAGGATTTGAAGTCAGGCTTTGCTAGTTACAGGGACTATGGAACAGCTCTCTGCTTTTATTGTTAACTTAGCCAAAGGGCCACTGATCAGAGGATGGTCAGAAAGGGTGAGAGAAGTGGGTTTGTTCAGCCTTGAGAAGAGAAAGCTTAAGGGATACTTTATTACCATGTACTAGTACCTGAAGGGTGGCTACCAGTACGATGGAGACTCCCTTTTAACAAGGAGTCATGGACAAGTCAAGGGGTAATGGGTACAAGCTGCTACTGGGGAGTTTTGCATTGGACTCCAGGAGAAAATGTTTCCCTATGAGAACAGTTAAACACTGGAGTCATCTCCCAAAGGAAGTGGTGGATTCCCCTACACTGGACAGTTTTAAGACTCATCTTGACCAGGTGCTGGACCAGCTCGTTTCAACCACACTATCACCTAGAAAGGTTGGACCCTTGGGGTCCCTTCCAGCCTAGCATTCTGAGATTTAAAGTAACAAAACCTAAGACACTCTTTTGCTCAGGTATTTGTGCATCCAACAGAATTCCCCGTTCCTTTTTCAGGCCTTCTAGTCAATCCTGGTTTTCCACCCACCGTTTTGCCATCATGATGCTGCTTTACCTGCTGCTGCTGATAGTGATAGGGGCCAGCAACTCGCCGACCATCATCTACTACTGGCACAGAATGTTTGACTCGGAGAGATGAGCTGCCCAATGTGATCAGCTCTTCACCATGTGCCTTAATGACAGCCGATCTGCAATGCACTGCATCTCCTCCAGAGCTGTGGAAATAAAGGTGCCTGGAGCTTTCCAGTTCTGTCACCAATGTATTCTCCTCATGGCATCTTTCCATTTATTCTTATTCCGGTGTTCCTGTGATTCGTGAGGATGCCCAGATGAGAAAGATCACAGTGGTGCAGCTTAGCATGAACCAGTTGTAAAGGGTCCATGGGAGAAAGTTATTTAAAGTGAATGAAAACTAAGCATGGAAACACTCAGGTGCAACTGTTTTCTGTCAAATTGAGGTTCGTTTGCACAAGTTGTAAAAGCAGATTTTTCTTTACATCAGGCAAGCAACTTGTAGGGACTCTGAGCAGTTTGATTTCAGAAGCTAAACTCAGTGATGTCTATCATGTACCAGTGCAGATGGGATCACTTTTAGAACTAACTTTGACTTTGGCCAGGAATTTTTATATTTGAGCATAATGATTGTAAGAAAACCACAAGAAATAAAACAACAAACAAAATGCAAGAAGTTAAATGGGTTTTAGCATGGATTCTTTCCCCTCTGAAATATCTACAAGGTTTGTGCACTCACCTGTGATCTCTCTTGTCTGCAGTTAGTGTGCAGATTAGGCAAACTCCAGCCCTTTAACGTCAATACTAAGTGGGGATTATTCCTATCAAACTTGTGTTTTCTGCACCAAGAAGAGGGAGGGTGAAGGTTTCCTCTTATGCTGCCACCTGACAGGCTTTTGGGAGTTAGGGCTGCCTGAATTTTAGGATCTGTTTCAGGGGCAACAGGCACAAACTGTAATACAGAAGTTTCATCTAAACATAAAAACTTATTTATATGATGGTGGTGGAGTCCTGGAGCAGGCTGCCCAGGGAGATTGTGGATTCTCCTCTGGAGATATTCCAAACCTGCCTGGACATTATGATCCTGGGCAACCTGCTCTGGGTGACCTTGCTTTAGCAGGGAGGTTGGAGGAGATGATCCCCAGAGGTCCCTTCCAACCCACACTGTGCTGGGATTCTATGATTACAGCAGTTCCACTGCTTGTGAAGTGCTTTGGCTTAATACTGCTGTGGAAAACTTCAGTTATCTCTTCAATACATCTTTTCTAATCTCGAAGAAGGATGTTTGTTGGAAAACACACATACAGGTGTGTGCAAGTTAATTGTGCAACATAAACAGGTCAATTCTCACCCTCCTCTCCAAGTCCTTTGTGTTTGCTGCTGTTACAAAGAACCTGCAACTACCTGAGACCGAAGAAGGAGCAAAGAGCTGTTGTAGGATTGTTGACTGGGCGTGGGATAAGCCTGTCCCAGCTCTTTCCCTCCCAAATATTCTATCATATAGATGGAAAACAAAATTCAGTACAGTCATCTCTTACTCTTTTCCAGCTGCACAGTGATGTAAACAATTCTGAAAACCACAGGAATGGCACTGGGGGTGATTGAACCCACTTCATGAATGGTGAACAATTGAACTTGATGATCTTAAAGATCTCTTCCAACCAAAACAATTCCATGAGGCAGAGCCCAGGGATTTCCGGCAAAGAAAAGCTAGCTGTGTGCCACCACTCAAGCTTGCTGTCTAGCTTTTAGTAGCAGCCTTGATAAACACAGGGTTTTATTGCATAGTGGACCCTAGCCACAAAAAATAGAAATCTCATCACATATTTCCAGCAAATGAGTCTGTGGTTACTATCTTACTCATTAAATATCTCAAAGAAAATATTTTTTTCTTCCCTCCTCTGATGTTGTTCTGGTGTCTAATTGCCAGAAATAATGACCTCTAAGTCAAGGCTGAGATCAAGTTGGTCTACAGCAGCCCCTCCTGGTGGATGGAGCTAGAGGCATTTATTACAGTTAATTTTGCTGCCAGAACAAATTTATGTATTCACCCTACAGCTTGCAAAACAAAAGCATTATGATCCAATTCCCCATTGCCTTTTACAGTCCATTAATAATGCTCACACTGCATTGCCTCAGCCCAAGAAATGCACATGCTAATTATGGTGTTGATTTGCAATTAAAATCTACATAAACTAACCGTTTTTTGCACAGATTTGACTACTTCATAGTAGTTTGCTCCTTGGTAATCCAATACAGGGACTTAGGATTGTGTGTGGGCTTCCTGGGAATATTTGTCCATTTTTGGTCCACCTCAGCAACTGAAAAGCGGTTGTAGAGAGGTGGGGATGGGTCTCTTCTCCCTTGTATCAAGTGGCAGGATGAGAAGAAATGGCCTCAAGTCACACCAGGAGAGGTTTAGGTTGGATATTGGAAGAAAATTCTTCACCAAAGGGGTTCTCAAACACTGGAACTGTCTCCCCAAGGAGGTGGTTGAATCCTCATTCCTGGAGGGGTTTGAAAGAGGAAGAGATGTGATGCTGAGGGACATGGTTTAGCACTGGACTTGGCAGAGTTAGAGAATGGTTGGACCTGATGGTCTTAGAGGTCTTTTCCAGCCAAAAAGATCCTACGAGTCAATACACAATGTTGTACCACATATGTCAGTTCAGGATAGAACCACTCAGAAAACTTAGAGGTATTTGATGCTGTCAAAAGGCTATTGTGTTGTTGAAAAGCTTGTGTGTCTGAAAACATCTTTTGGGAGCTGTGGAGAAAGGAGGATGTCAGGCAGCACTTGTGGGATGTCTGTTTGCACCACAGGGAAAGGCACAAACCTAGGATCTGCAAGTGGAAAGGAGCGGATGGGGAGGAAGGCAGCAGGGATTTGAGGCTGTCCTCTCAGTTTCTTTGCACAGAAAGGTTTCTGAAGAGTAAGCAAAAGGAATGTATGCAAGATGCAGCCAGCAGATATCTCTTGATATCTGGGTGTTTATTTGACTCTAAGCCATTCAGCTGAGTTCTCTTCCCAAGCGTGGGGCAACAGCATCCGCGTAGGGAGCTGGTTCCCAGACTAATCCCGTGCACCAGCTGCTCCAGAGAGAAAAGCATTGCAGGGGCCCTTGTAGCAGATGCACACAGTCCAGCACTGCAATTAAATCAACAGGTATCAAAGGGGGGAAAGCAGCTTTTTCTGTTTTAAATGGTCTAAATAAACCCACAAGAGCGAGCTGGCTGCAGATAGGGGCTGAGTCTTGAGGAACATGACTCAAGTGCTGCTCAGAGGGCTTGCAGCCCTGTCCCTCATTCTCCCAGATCTTTTGGAATGCTGGGCACAGCCTCCTGACTGCTTCTGCTCCACTTCTGTGCAGCGAGGTAACGCTGTCTTCAAAGGCAATGAGAAAATAAATGCATTTAAGATGCTCACATTCTACCTTAGCAGGCCAGCAAAATAACTTAATATCCTGCTGCCAGGCTTGTTTGCCGTGCTCCCTGCTGATTTCAGCATGTGCTGCCCAACGTGGCGAGAGGCGGTCGGCGGAATTAATGCGAGCATTGTGCTGAGTAACTAACAATATTATGAATTAACCCCAGGCTCACGTTAACCTCCGCAGCCACTTCTGTGCCTCTTTGAACGTGCACAGGGCTATAAAAATGCTAATGGGGGAATGAAGCTGCATTCCCTCCCCGCCCCCGCTCCAACAAAAGCCTGCTGTGTCTGAAGCAGGCAGCCCAGGGCGAGGTCGAGGAGTTGTAAGATATAGAGCTACCTGTGCTTATTAAGATGTTTGTTACATCAGTGTGATGTATTCCAAGGAACTGCTCCTGAGTCAAAGCTGATCCTGCTGCGGCTGCAGCTGGTGTTTCACAAGCAGGTTTTTGAGGAAGTGAGAGAATTTTCCTCCCATAAAGGGAAACAGAATCATAGAATGTCTTAGGTTGGAAGGGACATTTAAAGGTCATCTAGTCCAGCCCCCACACCCAGCACTGAGCAGGAACATCTGCGGCTAGAGCCCCAAACAACCTGCCCTGGAATGGTTCCAGGGATGGGGCATTTCCCACCTCTCTGGGCAAACTGGGTCTCACCACCCTCAACATAAACAATTTCTTCCTTCTCTCTAGTCTAAATCTTCCTTTTAGTTCCAAACCATGACCCCTTGTCCTGTCAAAACAGGCCCTGCTCAGAAGTCTGTCCCAAGCTTTCTGATCAGTCCCTCTAGGTACGGAACGGCCACCAGAAGGTCTGCCTTAGAGCCTTCTCTTCTCCAGGCTGAACAACCCCAACTCTCTCAGCCTGTCTTCACAGCAGAGGGGTTTCAGCCCTCCCATCATTGTTATGGCCTCCTCTGGACCTGCTCCATCAGGTGTATACTGTGAGGCTACCAGAATACGAGGAAATGACCATAAATTTTCCCAAATGTTTTTCACCCTGAGTACAAGCAGAAGACACACTCCAAGCTGTTGGTCAGAGACCTTCACCCACCAAAGTTAGGTGGCAAACCTCCTCATGACAGCCTCCAGAATGATTCTTCAGGACAAAGCAGCCCCCAAAGCTGTGTCTCCCATCTCCTTCTGGGTACATCTCTTCAGCAGACCGTGTTGACAGTTGTCCCATTGGAGCCCCCTGATGCCACCGCACCATTTACAGCACCATCTTTGATGTTCTTCTCTGAGACTGAGACAGTTTTGTGCTTCTTGTGCCTGGTAATGGCAGTTTCAATACCCCTGAGGCACAGCTGCATGTCCTCCCGAAAGGAGGGGGTGTACAGCCCATAAATGATGGGGTCAGTGCATGTGTGCAGCAAGCCAAAGAGAAAGAAGCTGTGATTGATGTATTCTGGCATCTTCTGGATCATGGCTGGATGGAACCAGTACCACAAGCCCAGGAGGTAGTACGGGGTCCAGCAGATGATGAAGGTGGCAACAATCACTATGGTCATCTTGAGAGTCTTCATGCGTGCCTTGGAGATGTGGTCATTTTGAGTTGTTATGAAACCTGCCAGGGAAAGTCAAAAGGACAGCTGAACATTGGAGAAAACCAGAACACAAGCATTCATGACTGGACTTCTGCCAGAAAGGGGAGGCCATCTCATGGTCTGGTTTGTGGCCCACAGGAAGCAGAAAAGGAGAGTCAAGAAGCCTGTGTCGAACCCGTCATTTGGGTTACCCTTCAAAGGATGCTCCAGGCTGGAGCAGGATCATAGAGTCATGGAGGACACTAAAAGGTTGGGACCTGCTTACCTTTGTTGACCTTTAGCTGCTTACTGATCTCCCAAATGATCCGGATGTAGCAAATAATCATGACACTCAGGGGGGTGATGTAGAGGGTGGTGAAGGTGAACATGTTGTAGATTGTTTCCTCCCAGTGTGCTCGGAAGCTCCCGTGAGTAACGCACTGGGTGAAGTTCCCTCCTGGGACTGTGTGCAGGTGGAACAGGAAGAGCTGAAATGGAGAACCAAGTAATAACTCAGAGAGGCTCTGGAACAGGACACTATGTCCTGTAGATGTTCCTGGCTGTGCATGGAGAGCACTTCCCTGCCACTGCTGGACTGGGAGATGTGCTTGGGGCACCTAATTCATGGATATAACTAGGTTAATGGGATCTACTGTGAAATCTGGACACACCACATGTCATTTTGATCAGGAACTCCTCAGGTTTGTCATGGTCAGCTCCAGCATGGTGCAGTGATGCAGTGTTGCATTTTTAAGGGAGGATAACCGAGTGCATGAGGAGCTAACGATAACAGACACCATTTTTCCCCAGCCCTTAGTGTAATGCCCTGGTGGTGCTGCAGTGAAGGTGCTGAGAACCAAACACAGCGACCACATCGCTTCGCTCAGCAAAGCCAAGCCAGTGGTGATGGAGACCATGGATCGGGATGGACTTGTCGGGATTGCCAGGATGGTGAGGACCTTCTCCCAAACCACCCCAGCCTAGACAGAGCACTATAGGAGGACACCGAGCCCTACCTGGGGCAAAGCCAGGAGCACGCTGCCAACCCAAGCAGCACGGAGCAGCAGCCCATTGCGGCGGCGCGCGCGGGAGAAGGGATGGAGGACAGCCGCATGCCGGTCCAGGCTGATGACCACCAGCACCAGCGCGGCCGCGTACATGGCAAAGAGCTTGAGGAAGTTGAGGAGCTTGCAGGAGAAATCCCCACCGTACCACTGCACCGTCACGTTCCACACTGCATCCAGGGGCATCACCGCCACCGTCACCAGCAGGTCGGCCAGTGCCAGGCTGAGGATCAGCGGCCGCACGTGGGATTTCCTCCTCTTCCTCAGCAGGCTGCACAGCACTGCCGCGTTGCTGCCTGCCGCCAGCACGAAGAAGATGCCCGTGACGATCACGCGCACCAGCGCCGCTCGCGTGAACTGGGGCTCCACCCAGTGCTCAGGACAGCCAGAGGCCGAGATGTTGGTGTCCCCCTCCATGGAGGGGCAGCAGGGAGATGTGGGGAGCTGCTCGTCACTCATCCCCTGCCAAAATGCAAGCGGCAAAGTGAACCCCCTTGTAGAGGCTGTGTCACGTGCTGCAGCTTCAGCATAAGGAGAAGTGGTGAGATCTGCACTGGAGGCACCAGCAGCAACCTGCCAGCTGTGGCCTGTCCCTGCCTGTCCCCTCCATGTTACCCATTCTGTTGAGCTGCTGCAGTTCCTAGTTTTGGTGACACTGCCCAGCTGCCCTCTTTGGCTAACCCCTGCTGTAGCTGCAGCAATTGCTCACACTGATGTATTTTTAGCTCTTTATGAGGTGGTTGAGCAGCTGGGAAGCAGGAGCTGTGGCCAGGACCACAGAACAAGTTGCTGCCCACCAGTGCCTGGCCAGGGATGGGTCACAGCAGAGCTGGCTGAGCATGTGCCAGAGCAGCTGTGCTTGGTTCACAGAATCACAGAATGCATCAGGTTGGAAGGGCCTCTCAAAGGTCATCCTGTCCAACCCCACTGTAGTCAGCAGTGACATCTCCAACTAAATCAGGTTGCTCAGGGCCCCATCAGGTTTGACCTTGAATGGCACCAGGAATGGGGCCTCGACCACATCTTTGGGCAACCTGATCTAGTATTTCACCGCTTTTCATTGTGCAGAACTTCCTCCTTATGTCCAACCTAAATCTCCCCTGCTTCAGTTTCAAACCATTGTGCCTCATCGCCACAGACCCTTCTAAAAGTCCCTCCTCAGTCTTCCTGTAGGTCCCCTGCAGATATTGAAATGTTGCTATAAGGCCTCACTGGAGCTTGTTCTTCTTCAGGCTGAACAGCCACAACTGTCTCAGCCTATCTTTGTAGAAGAGGTGCTCCAGCCCTTTGTGGCCCTCATCTAGGGCCTTCTTGTGTTGGGGGCTCCAAAGGTGAATACAGTACTCCAGGTGAGGTCTCACCAGAGCAGAGTAGCAGCAAAGCAGAGTGGCAAAGGACTCATTCTTCCAAAGAGGCTTTATGAGCAGGTCTCACCCTTTTAGAACTCCCACAGCACTTTCCTTTCCTGTTAAACCTTAATGTTTCACCTAAACCTTAATGGTCCACCTCCATCTTCAGCGCTGGATCTGGGGCCATGTGTGGGAGTGCCTGATGGTGACCAGGAGGGGAGAAGGATATTTTCACACTGTACAAAGACTGACCAGCAGCGCCAGGGAGAAGATCACAGTGGCATTTAGGAGATTGGACCTCCCTAGGACCAGCACCAGCTCAACACCTCTATCACTTTGCCTTCAGGAGGGTAAGCCAGAGGAGGTGAAGGTAGAAACACAATTACCAGAGGGGTGGTTAGGGGCTGATGAGCAGCATGATGGTTCCCCCCAGCTTGATTTAATTGCTTTTTTTGCCTGACCACAGCCAGGCTGGGGAGAACTCACACTTCAAGGGCAAAGACTTCCAGCTCCTGCAGACATCAGTTGTAGCCAGTCCCAGCTGCAGGTAGGATACTTCTCTTAACTCTTTCAAGCCCCTTCTGGTTTGATGATCCCAAACTAAAGCATTCCACAAATAACAGGAGCAGCAGAGATCAAATCTGTCCACTCAGCTCTGCAGGATGGAGATGCTGATGCCTTGCAGCAAACCACCCTCCTCCAGCCTCACCACCTGCACCCCTGAGCCCCTAAGAATGAGCCCCACCTTGCTGCCTTCACCTCCCTCCCAAAAGAGTAACCCAACAAACAAGCATCAAAAAGGAAAAGCAGTTTAAATGTACCGAGCTGTTTGCTGGCCATCTGGGAGGAACAAGCCTCTTGTCCAGGTCTGGATTTGTCCCAGCCGATGGGAAGGTACCTGGCATATGCATGCCCTGATGCAGAGAAGATGCTTCTTGTCTTTCCTCACAGGTCTCCTGCCGCCGCGGTGCCGAGTCAGGATGCTTCAGCTCCTCTTTGCATCAGATCCCTGCAACAAAAGCCCTGGAGCAGCACAATTTTGCCTTGCTGGCAGCCGAGCCGGGAGCTACACTGCTTTTAGTCAGGGCATCTGCAGGCATCTGGAGATGCCAGTGCTGCGGCCAACGTCCCCCGCGCCGGCAGAGCAGGAGCAGGGCACACGGAAGTGAGCATCCACGGGCAGCCCGGCTCGGGGAGCTGCTGGTAGTTCACTCCCAGGCACCTCTGCCCTTGCTTTCTTAGCAAGCTGCCTGCTTTCAGGCTTAATGATCAGGCAGCAGGGATGACAAAGCTGCTGTACTGCAAGAAACAGCCAAAATTCAAGATGTTGTAGCCAAATGTGGCCCCATCAGGGATAAGTGCCAATAGTCCCTGCATTGGATTGCTATAAATACAGGAAAATGAGTTAATTATCCCTGGAGTTGGTGATGAACATCCTCGTTGCTCAGACAACCAGGAGACTCACAGCACCCCCCCAGCAACGCTCCTGGACCACACAGGTCCATGAGAGCATCACAGGTACGTGTCTGGGCTGGAATTGCTCTAAGGAGAGAATTAATAAGGAGCAGTTTGGGTCATTTTGCCATTTTAATGATTTTTTTTTTTTTAAATCTGCACTCTTTCAGTTCCCACCTTGTTTTTTTTTGTCTTTCTTTCAGTATAATGCAGTGAGAACTTAAAATCCTAGGACTGACAAAATGCTCATAGGGGCTTAAAAATTATGATGTGTGATGCAAGACCAGAGAGAGAAACTGAGGAGACCCTGCTCCTCCTGCCAGCAGAAGTAGCAGAGGTGTGGGGATGACAGAGAGCCACCCCAAGCCCCACTGGGCCAGCACACATTTCCAGGGTCATCAGGAGGACTTTAATTACATGCAAGCAGCCCTTCACATCTCCAGGCCTATTAAATTAAGAAGCACATGTGCTCAGGGGGCCACAGGACCAGGCTGGTGGCAGTGGCTCTGTGTTGTTCCCCAAAAGCAGGTGGTTCTGAGATAGGAGAGTTTCCACTGTTAAGACTATTCTCACTTATTTTGAGGTGGAAATATCCAAGCTCCAAGGGCAGGTTGCACCACCTCTAAGGCTACTCTGCTTGCAAAGTGAAAAAGGAGGATTTTTTTTACCCTTTTGTGTGTTTAAAACTCTAATTATGTGGAAGACTGGATGCTAAGACCCAGGAGATGATGTAGCTGCTGGACCACATCAGCCCTCAAGGTATCACCATCCATTGGAGTCCCCTCTACCTTCTATCACACCTATTGAACCACTGAAAGGCATCAGGCTGGAAGCTCTGCTCAGAGCTGCAGAGGGCAGTTTATGCATTCTCCAAAGGGAAAGAGCAAAACAGTGGACAGAATGGGAGTGCAGGCACCCAGTGAGCACCAGCCACCCTGGCTGCACAGGAGGGAACCATCCCCATCACCTTCTTACCTGGTCAGAGCATCAAAGGAATGAGCCTGGTCCCTACAGGAGCCCAGAAACCATAAAGAAGTTGGGTGGGAGCCCACTTATTACAGCAGCCTCCTCCTCCTTGCATTAGGCTGCTGGTTCAAGACGAGATTAATTCGGCCCCACATGCTCATCCTTATTTTTCCTTTCATGGAGTATTTTGCACCTGCACTAAAGCAATTCAACAGGGAGTAAGGAATGCAGCCCCTGTTTGTCCTCCTTCCCAGCTGGCTGCCTTTTTGTCTAGAAATGCCCTCCTGGTCCCCGACTGCATGACGCAAGAGAGGGACAGGATTTTTCTCGAGAACTGTAAGCCTCCACTCATGCCACAACAAAGCCTTTGGTCCCTGTTCAGAGAGGATTTTTTTAGCATGCCATCACACAGAAATGTCCTGGGCATGCATGAGCAATAAGTCTTCTTCAAAGGGTGGGGTCCCTTAGTAAAAATGATTATTTTTCTCCGCCTTTTGCACAGTAACCCTCTTGTGTTTTCTCTCCTTATTTTTTTTGGTTGTCTCCTCAAAGGTCAGCTTGGATGTTGTCTGCTCAGCAGCCTTCAGCTGGAGCTCCAAGCACTGGTTTAACAATCAGAGGTTTTTAGTCCCCAGGATTAGGAAACAGCATTGGCAGGCAGGGCTCGTTTCCACACACCGCGGCTCCGCTCTTTCCGAAATTCCCTCCTTTTGGGTTGCTGCCCCAGTACAACCCTGGAGCTGCAGCCCAGCACTGGGCTGCAGCGAGACAGAACATCTCCAGGCATCCCCAAATGGCAGTTTTCTCCCTGAATCCATGCGGATCATCCCGGGATGCTGGAGAACACAGCACCCAGAAGGGGATGGCGCAGCCTCAGAGGCAGTTTTTGCACGAGCAGACCTTACACAAGAAGTCAAGGGCTGTGTTTTTCCATCGGACTGCCTGTATGAACGGTGATCTCATGCAGGGAGAGCGGCACGGGATGTATTTTCCACTCGTGGAATGCAAACACGAGGCAGGGAACCTGCTGCTGTTTATCCCAGTAAATCACCCCCAGGGGCTTGGCTTCACAAAAGAGAGAAAACCCTCATCTTTTCCTCTGCTGCTGAGTGTGATGGAGGGGGGTAATGGTTGCTCTTTGAGCAGAGCCATCGCACAGTGGCACCCATCACCTGTGCCCTCACCTCCGGCATCCTCATCCCAGGCAGGTGCCTCTGCCAAGCTGGCTGTCCAAAATTTCCTCATTCTCTCAGAAAAAACTCATGATTTCAGAGTTTTTAATACCAATTGTGGTTTTTTTCCCCTTCTAGTTCTTCTCCTCCTCCACCAAACCTTGAATTGTCTCAGGAGCAGCTCATCCAAGGAAATTTTTGTCTCATACTGGACTCGAAACAGAAAGTCTAGTCAGGGACATCTGACATGCAATGTTTTTGTGAGTAAATACCAGCGTCCATGAAGTCATTTCCCAGGGTTAGAAATGAGCTCACCTCTGGAACAGCTTCTCTTCTTACCCAAAGTTCACAAGTCAAGCATTTGTGAAGCTCCCAGTTTTCATCCTGCTCATTAAAAGTCAGCAACGGGGCTGCATGCAGCATGATGCCACCTCGAGCTGTATGCTACAAACCTGTCTGTAGCAGGGCATCACCCTAAAGTCCCCAAAATCTTTGCAGCAAAAGGCAGGGGAGCAAAGCTCAGTGGTCACCAGGAATAAACCAGCAGCTCATTCTGCCTGCTCACTCAGCCCTGGCTGCTCTGCTGAGCCTACCAGGAGGGACAATAATTTGCTGTCCCTTGTGGGGATAATCTGGGTCATTCCATCCCCAGCCAAAAAGTCCTTTTTGAAAGCAGAGGGAAGGATCTGTCCTGCCCACTGGGCTTGATATCTTGGTAAGCTGTGTCTTTGGACTGTTTCTTGGTGTAACAATGTGCTGTTTCTGCTTTGACTTCAGACAGTGAAGCCTTGCTGGAGACTTAGCCAGTCAAAGCCCTTCTCCAGGGAGTATCATGCCATCAGGCCACAGTGCTGAGAAAAACATGCTCCTGATGCTCTAATCCACTGCAATTCCCATCCTTTAGTGCCCTGGCTGCTGCTCCTAGTGTTGCACATCATGCTGGGCATCCAAGCCACAGACCTAGCCAGGATGGAGTAAAGGACAAGGACTCCACTGGCAGGGGAGTTTGGATGTCCAGAGCATCATTCATGGAGGTTCCCCAAATTTACATCTCGCCACATAGAGCAGCAGCTCTCAGGGTCTTTCCTCCACCTTTTACCAGGACATCTTGGCCAGAGCAAAATCTCCCTTCCATATCTCTGAACCATACAAAAGAGAAAGGTGAGTTTATCACCCTGGACCATATCCTGAGGTCAAGCTCTAGAAAATATGGTGGGCTGTGATGCCAAGCCCCAGCTGCTCACCACCAGATGATATAACCAGGACACAAGTGTGATTCCCACACAAAGTTTACCTTTCCCACAGTAGCCTTGCTTCCTTGCCCAGGCTGGAAACCACAGCTGAGGGGATTTATATGGGAAGTCTGACCCAGCACCCCAGCCTCATGATGCTCCTGTCCTCAATAAACCAGGAAGATTCCCTCCATTTCTCCCCTTCAGCTCCAGCACGCACTGACCCAGCCAGGGCTTTTGCTGCCCTGATCAGGTACTTTTCTTGAGCTGGAAGAAATGATGAAATCCCAATGTTTTCACTGTGACTAACCCATAGAAGTGAACAATTTTGCCCTTGTTTTCAGGTGGGTTGTAGTTGCTCTCCTTGCCTTTGCCTTTCATGCCCTTTTTATCCTCTGCTTTTTTTACTCCCTTTGGGACCTGTTCCAAACATCAAGTATTCTCCTTTCTCCATGCCCCCAAATTGGATTGTGTGTCCCAAAGCCATATTTCAGCATTCCCTTTGAATCCTCCTTCCCAAACATGGATCAGACTTAAGGGCTGGTTTCTTTCATTTCACTGTAGGAGAGGTGATATGTGGGGAGAGCTGAAAGCTCCATGGGACCCTTGGCAGCATTACCCAGGGCTTTCAGGAATGAGAAGCAGGGAACACCTCCCCAGCACCTCTTTGCCTTGCACTTCCTATCTCCAAGAAGTTTTGAAGGCTTAAAAAACACCTTTGGATAGGTTTTGTGTGGGGATAGATCCCCTCAACTTCATGGCTGATGCCTGGAAGTGTTCACAGCTAGGCTAGATGAGGCTTTGAGCATCCTGGCCTAGTGGAGGATGTCCTTGCCCATAGTAGGGGGGTTGGAACTAGATGATCTTTAAGATACCCTCCTACCCAAACCATTCCGTGACATGACATGACATGACTGCTTTAAGGAAAGGATCAGTGGCTCAGTGGGGAGAGATATCATTAGTACTAAAATAAACACAGAAAGTAGATTCAGATTAGATGTAAGGAAGACACTGTTTATGCTGAGGGTGGTGAGACACTGGCACAGGTTGTCCAGAAAGGTGGTAGGTGTCCCATCCCTGGAACCACTCCAGGTCAGGTTGCTTGGGGCTCTGAGCAACCTGCTCTAGCTGCAGATGTCCCTGCTGACTGTAGGGAGGTTGGACTAGGAGAGCTTTAAAGATCCCTTCCAACCCAAACCAGTCTGTGATTCTATGATTCTATGATGCTGTGCTGCTGCATGTGCAAGCAAACCAAGTGCCCCAGCTGTGGGGAGACATGGGCCTTAGCAAACACCTCCACACACATCTGCCCTCTGGAGAAAGCTGATATGGCCACAAATGCCCCTCGGGGAATCCCAGCAGTGCCAATATTAGCTTGGCAGAGACCAGCTTTTCCAAGCACGCCCTTGGCACAATGCACGAGGTCATGAGATATTTTACATCTCTAGTTGCCCCATGACCAGAGGAGCTGCAGGAAGGGGAGGTGTTTCCATGTCCCCTTGTACCAGTGTGGATGCCTTGTAATGGGTACGAGTCATTCCTGGGGAGTTTTCCATTGGACTCCAGAAGATGCTTCACCATGAGAAGAGTTAGACATTGGAATCATCTCCCATGGGAAGCAGAGGGTTATCCTATACTAGAAAGTTTTAAGACTCAGCTGAACAGGATACTGGGCCACCTCATTTCAGCTATACTATTACCTAGAAAGGTTGGACCTTGGGGTCCCTGCCAATCTGTCATTCTGCCATTCTGTGAAACCTTTGGGAGACAAAGCTTGGATTAGCCCCAATTCCCACAGCCCAGGCACCACTCCACATTTGCCACTGCAATAATTATGTAAATTCATGCACAGTTCAATGGAAGAGTCTCCAGCACCTGCTCTGCTCCATCCCTTGCATGTTTTCTGCCCATCCCAAGTAGAGGCTCTTTAAAAAGCAGCTTTCAATCTGATGCTCCACTTTCATTGCCATCACCATCACCTCTGGCCCAGCTTACACAGCCTACACCTCTCCCATGCAGTGCTGGTGTGATCCCTGTGACAAACCATGGTGTGCTGGGAGATCCGAGCCCTCCCCTGCACACTCTCATGCAGGGTTTTGATGGTGCTTAGGAAAAGCTGGCTGCTGCTTTTCTAGTGTAAATCAGCTGCAAACCTGCCTGCCCTGCCCTGCTTTGTAGTAAGAAAATGGAGAAGAAAAAGGCCCAGATGAGACCAAGAACAACCATCTCACATGTGGGAGGCTGCCCATGGGTGCAGAGCCTGGAGAGCATCCCCTCCCACAGCTAATGTAATAAATAAGAGCCATAAATTAAGGATTTCTTCAGGAGCAATTAATTACCAAAAGCAAGATGTGCTTTGACACAGGATGGTCTTTGTCCACCAAATCCTGTCCAGAGCTAAAGCAAACAGCTGTTGGGCTGTGGGTTGGAGCTCTGCTCCTGCTCTTCCTCCATGGTTTAAATGTCCCCATTGAGGTGCTGCCCTGGCTTGGACCTCACCATGTTCCCATCGCACCTGTTCACATCCTGTAACTGCGTTTCCGTCACCGATCCGAGGTTGTGCAATAACTCAGGCCCTGCCACCAGCCCCACATCTGCCAGCAGAATGTTCCCACCAAAGACTGGTGTTGTACTGGCACGTAGCACCCTGGTGCTGCCCTGCAAGTCTGCCCAGGGAGGTGCTGGGAGAGGCTGAAATGCACATTACTCGTGAAAGGCTCCAAAATCGTGGCCTTCTCCACCTTGCAGAGCTTCTAAATGATTCAGAAACTTAATTTCCCCAGCTCAGCAAGGTAATTAAAAAGGGATTAGCTCTTGAGATACCTCTGGTGCTCTCACAGAATCTCCTGTCTCTGCTCTTCTGAGCTGTGGTAAGGATGGACACTGTGTCCAGGAGAGAAACCCCAGCAGGGTCCTTTGATGGGCTGGGACATCGCAGTGACCAGCAAACCCCTCTACAGGTGGCGTGAACCACAGAATCACAGAATGTCAAGGGCTGGAAGAGACCTCAAAAGATCATTGAGTCCAACTCCCCTGCCAGAGCAGGTTCACCTAGACCAGATCACACAGGAACACATCCAGGAGGGCTTTGAATATCTCCAGAGAGGGAGACTCCACAACCCTCCTGGGCAGCCTGTTCCAGTGTTCTGTCCCCTTCACAGTGAAAAAAAATCCTGCAGCAGCAATGCAGATAACAGTCCCTGAGCACTCAGAAACAGCCATGTCCTGCCTGAGCCCTAGGAAGAGCACTTTTCCATGACAGATGTGATCACAGAGCAAGGCACAGCCTCCATTTTTCCTGTGTTGTGCTGATGCCAGCAGACATTCAGGGACCCATCCCATGTCCAGACCCCATGAGCAGTGTGGCTGTAGCCACCTGCTCTCCCCCATCTCCTGGCTCTTTCACTGCTCCAGACAAAACCTTCTTGGCCTCCAGAGCCCAAAATAGTCTTTTATGGTGTCCCCACTTTGTGGTGCTTTTTCCATCTGTTTCATAAACTATAGACATGGATCTGAGCACCACAGCTGAGGCTTTAGCTCCTAAGCAGATCCTGCCAGGGGGGAAAGGTCTGCTTGCTTCTTTTCTCCCAGCCACAGCCTGTAAATCCTTCCCCACACAATAAAAACAAACTCCAGTAGTTCACTTTTTGGGCTCTTTTCCAAAGCTTTTAGGCAGCCGGAGTGCAATTTTGTGCTGATGAAGCGGTGGAGGAGGGCTTAAGTGAAACAATATTATGGTGGCTGAGAGGTTTGCTGGTGGTTCAGAGCTCAGAGTGAACCCCGGGGACCTGCCACATCTCCAAGTTCTCCTACAAACCATGGAAATCGCCAGTCCAGCTCCTTGGGTAGCAAAACAGGATTTAAAAAACAACATTAGCCACCCCTGGAGCATGGCTGGAGAAGTGCCGGCAGCCAAGTGCTTAATGAAATCCCAGCTCCCAGTTCTCCCCCTCCTACACCACGCAAACTTCCCCAAAGTGTTTGGGATGGAACAAAGTCATCAATCAGTTATTTTAACTCCCATCTCCGTAAACAGGAGCGAGCCCAGAAACACACAGCAGGGGAAAATCACCGTCAGCTCCCATCGGTGGAGCAAGAGGGTGAGGGCAGGGAGGACAGGGGCAGCTAGCGGGGAGCTGAGCATGGCCTCAGCCCCCAAGGGCATTTCATGGACCCTACAGAACATTTCCTGGAACTTACAGGATATTTCATGGAGGCCACAGAACATTTCACACACACCGGCAGGCTGTAAATCCCACACAGAGCCCTGAGAGCAGCCCCACCACCCCTGCTGCCCTCCCAGCACAATGCTTTTGGTGACACCCTGACAACACTGTGTCTGAAAGGGCAGAGGGCACAAACAGCCAGCATAGGCATCACTAGCCAGTTTTCCCCTGGATTTATTAGAGGGACATGAAAAAGCAGGGAAGACAGGCAGGGAAGCATGTGGAGAAGGAGGTGCTGTTCCACCATGCACACTCCTCTCACACTGCCCAGCCTCAGCACAGCCGAGAGGAAGGCATTAAGCATTCACATAAATACTTTATGGCTTTGTAATTGCACATCAGTGATGAAACCATGGAAAAATCCTATGAAAGCCAGACTGGGCACCCAGGGTTAATCCAGGAGGGGGATTGGGTCCAAGGGGCTGTGGCTCTGCTGCACCAATGCTTTGGTTGGGAAACATCAGCCTTGGGCAGCTGAACCCACAGGTGATGGCCAGAAAGATAAGAGCACTATGGTTTGGGATGCATCCTTCTCCACCAGCCAAGGGTGCTCCAGCCCTGCAAACCAACTGCCCCAGATGTAAGGTGGCACCTCACTTGTCCCCTCCATCCTGTGGGTCAGGGCACTGTCCACCTCAGGTGGATGGAAAGAAAGCAGCTGAGCATCTCACAGAGAGGTGGTGCAGCTGGTGGTGCTCAGCATGCCAGGCCCTGCTCATTCTGCTCCAGCTCATGATGGAGCTGCAGTGAGGGACAGCCAAGCCAGGAGAGGTTGCACAACAACCAGACTTTTCTAGAGACTTGGTTTTTACATGAACTCACATGTCCCAGACCTGCTCCTGAAGCCACACACGTGTCTGCCGAGCTTGTCTTGCAGGAGCCGTGCTGGAGGGGAGACACCCATTCTAGGGAGGCTGCAAAATCCCAGGCCAAAGCACCTGCAGCTGTGCTGGGCTAGAGCTGACACCTGATTTCCATAACATAAAGAACAACATTTTTCCTTCTGCAGAAGGGCACGTTGCCTTGCCCTGCAGTGCAGCCCATGGGAATTGATGCCAGCACACAATGAGCGGCCAGTGGGACAAGAGCTGCCTGCAAGGCATTGCTGCTGTGCTAGAGATAGGCTGGCCATGGCAGGAGGTAGGTGCCATCCAGGGAAGATTAATTCCTTGCTCTCAATGCCAGCAGCTTCCCTACATCTTGTCCTCATCACAGTGGGGAAACGCAGCTGAACCCTGTGTTTATCTCTCAGGTCTGGGTCCTCCACCTCACCAGGCACTCCTTGCCCAGATATACATTCTGCCATTCTTTGGCACATCCCAGGTGTTATTTCCCTTCTCCCTTGTAAACATAAATGGGAGCTGGTGCAGGCCACTGCCAATTACTTTTTATGTGGCACCTTGATCTATGTTCCTCCTGCTGGCACTGGGGCTGATGACAGTTACAGAGGCCACCCAGGACACCACTGACACAATCTGCCCCAACACAGAATCACAGAACCTTAGAGGTTGGAAGGGACCTCCAGAAATCATTGAGTCCAACCCCTCCTGCCACCCTCAGCCTTCAGGGATGGTTCCCACCTTGTAAAGCTATTAGTTTCACATCAGACTCCTGCAGCAAACACGCAGCATGGCCCCACAGAGCACGGCATTGCATGCATGGATGGTACTCACTTTCATGTGGCCACACACTTCATGCAATGCCCAGGAGCACCAAGTCAAGCCATCAGTTACACAGGGAAAATGGGGCTGCAGAAGGACCTGAGGGGTTTGAAACCAGCCTGGGGCAGGCAGGCAGCTTTCATTAAGGCCATTGCTAGATCTCTCCATGGCTTGAGTAAGAAGTGTTCATGTTTATTTGTGCTACCTCGAGTGCCCAAACCTATTCATCTGGTTTGTCCCACACCCTCACATCTCTGAAGCATCCTCATTTGGCCTCTGCCAGAGCCAGTGCAGAGGCAGAGGCAAGTGGGCAGCATGGGGAAAGCTGCCCAGCCAAGTCCTCCCCAGCACCTACAAAACAAGGGAACCCCATGAGCAATACTGAGTTTGTCCCAGGCTGGGTGAGATGCTGCCCAGGGAAGTGGTGGAGCCACCATCCTTGGAAGTGTTTAAAAGACGTTTGGATGAGGAGGGACATGGTTATGTTTGAACTCAATGATCCTAAGGTCGTTTCCAACCAGGTGATTCTTTGAGAGACAAGAAACCATCCCCAAAACTCATTTCACCCTCTACCTGCACACTGTATCTCCACTTTCAAAGCTCATCAGCGTCTAGTTCGGAACCGGCCCCAGGGTGAACCCCAAAGTGACGGTCCTGAGCCGGGACACGGTGCCCCACCGGGACGTGGTAGCCACACCATGTCCTGCTCTGCCACCAGCAGCACCCTGCCATGCCGCGGCATTGCCGCCAGCCCTGGCAGCTGCTGTTTCACGGAGGGTTTGTGTTTACCATCACCTTGTTAAGGGATTATTCAGCCTGCGGTTTCCTCGCTCGTCCGATCTGTTTTCGCTCGGCGGCCGGTGGCTCGCTGCCATCCCCTAAGCTACACGCCGGGCTATATAAGCAACCTCGCCGCCTCGGCTGCAGGGAGCCTCCTGTGCAGCCCGGCTCGGCGGAGGTGCAGGGAAGTTTTGGTAAGCTGCAGCTCTCTTTCTTCTTCCCAACCCTCTCTTCTCAACCAGCTGCAAATCCTTTTAACCCACGCCTGACAAGCCCTCGCCTCTCTCCCCGGACCGCAACTCAGCTGACAGCTCCGTGGTGAGAGGGTGAAACTCTCCTTAGCTGCGGTTTTATGGGTTTTGTAAATAGGAGGGGAAAAAAGGGGGGGAAAAAAACCCAAACCAAACAAAACAATCCAACCCTGCTAAGTTTTTCCCCTTCATTGCAGCTGGTGGTTATATAATTTTGCTGTGTTATTAAGGCGGCATAATTAAGAGCGGCTGTGATTGAGGGCGAGGTGGAATTTAATTGATGGGTAGAGGAAGGCGCAGAGGCTGTGAGCTGGAAAACATTGATGGGGATGTGGTTCCCACCTCCCACTTCTCCCTTCCTTGTCCCAGCTAACAGGTTTGGGGCAGGGTTACAGGAATAGTGGAGAAAGGGTTTTTTTCAGGGGGTGATGTTTGCTCACTTGGGGATGTTTGATCTCCCTTGGCTCTGTCATATGCCAGCTCCCCTAGCCCAAGACCCCCGTACAAGCGATGCTGAACCCTTCGCACCACAAAGATCCAGCTGTTTGAATCCCACTTTCATGTCCCAGGAACAGAGGGATGTATCCCACCCTAAACTCAGTGCTGAACCCTTATGGCCCGCTCCCAAAATAGCCAGCGAGTGGGAACCAACATTTCAGCCTGGATTAATTTTTCCTGGTTATTGTCTGGCTGCGAGTTCACGACCCTGCCGTAAGCCCACAAAACACTGCTCATGTGTTGCTTGTTATTTTTGCTTGACTGGGATTTGCTGAGCCATAATCAAAGTATTTCCTAGTGCCACATTCCCCAGTCTCGGAGGGGATGGTTAATGCCTTTTACAAATAACTGGGTGTTCTTGCCTCTGGCTGCTCTTTGTCAGCTTCATTGTGTGGGTAAACTGAGGCACTGAAAGGCTGAGGCAACCTTTTCCCCTCCAAGTTCACGAATTTTGGGTGCATAAAATAAAGCACAGGGAATTCCAGCTGGTGTCTCTTGGGATAACACCAGCTCCACGGGGACCTTCAGAAATTAAATACTCAAATGCTTGGTGCTGTGGGGCTAAGGGACTTAAAATCTGAAGTTGCTGAGCTGGGGAGGAGCAACACAAAGCCTCAGTCCCTCATCGCTGCATGAAGAAAAAAGAGAAATATTTGGCTTCTTGCTCACATTTGCAGCAAAGGCTTGGCTTGTGCATGGGGTTTTCCACTTAGAGAGGCATTCAGGAGTCTTTCCCCTCCCCAAGCTCCTGGGATGAGGTTCTATTCTCGCACTAAGCCCAGTTTGCAGGCAGAAGGATGGAAGCATGCAGATGTCCCTGTTCATGCTGGCGGCAGCGCGGGGTGCTAGGGGGCCCACAGAGCTGCGTGGGCTGCAGAATCATCCCTGCAGAAGTATTTAAGCTGTTCAAAGGCACTTTCAGGAGATGTCATTACAAAGCAGAGCTCTGCAGAACAGATTTGGATTCAGATGTAAGAAGTAGAGCAGATGCCAGCATAGACCTGGAGTCCCTGCTCCTCTCCCTTTTGGGGGCCTGCTGAGAGTGGGTAGGCAAGGGGTACAAGTGGCCCTATGGTGTGTTTTGGACTGGTTCAGCCTGGGAGAAGCACCCTGAAAGCAGCAGGACCTCAAGTAAGCATTGACATGGGCAGGCTTTTCTCCACAGGTCTGAGGAAGGCGTGGGACAGCTGCAGACACTCCAAGAAACCCTTGGCCACCTCTGGAGATAACGATGGTCACCGCAAAAGGATGGATCCTCCTCCTATTCCTGGGAACCACATCCATTTTAGGTGAAGGTTAAACATTCCTCTTCCCGTCACGGTGCTGTCCCCTGCCTGCGGGCACGACGGCACGACAGCATGTCTGTCAGCAGCCGCTGAGCCAGCAGACAGGGGCCCGGCATCAATGCCAGGAGCTGCTCTGGGTCAGCCTGGTGTTTGCCCAGCCTAATGACTTCCAGACAAAGGCTAGCACCCATCCAGACACCCCGAGCATGGGTTAAGTCTGTTTGCCAGTCAGCCAGCCTCTGGATGACCAGGGATGAGCCTCCCTGATGACTGGTCTTGCTGGGACCATCCCTCCCTGCCACCCCAGAGGCTCCATGGTGTACAGCTCACACCCATGCTCCCCTCTCCTCTGTGCAGGCCCACCCTGACCAGTGCCTAATCCATTACCTGAGCACAAACCAACCCTGGCCTCTGAGCCAAGCCCTTGGGAAGTAGTGACATGGCTCTTTTCCAGGAGAAGATGGTCAAGAGCAGCAGGATCTGTCCTGGCTCTTGGTGGGTTATATATACCAAAGCATTGAGCAGTAAGTAATTTGCCCTTCTAGCCTGGCAGGTCTCCCAGAGAAAACCTGTCTGTAGGCTCTTTGGATTTGTTTTCCAAGTCTATAGAGGATTTTTTCCCCCTGAAGTGCTCTGGCCAGACACCTAAGAATAAAAACAGAGTCGATCTGTGACTTGGGAAGTGCTCAGAAGCCCTGATGAGCCTCCAGAAGCTAGGTGCAGGTGAAAGCACTGTTGTGGGGCAGCTTCAAGCTTGGTTCTCCAGTTTAAATGGGACTGGTACCAGAAAGCACATCAGGAACTAGCCAGAGATACCAGCTCCCCTTGGTCACACAGGTGGCCAGTAAGTGTAGAAACCACTCCACGTCCCATAGCAACCACCAACATCCTCCACCTCAGGCTCATTTCTCCCCATGCAAGCTGAGGCAGAAAATATTTTGTATCTCCATCTATGCAAAGACTATTTGACCTGAGTTGCTCTAATACAGAAAGCATAAAGATGTTTTTTCTTGGGTGATAAGAGAAATGGCAAATTTGCATCATACCTGAGCTACAAGGATGCTGTAGGACATCTCCATCACACCCTTTTCTTGGCATCTCCTGCACAACATCCCTCAGGAGCCCTAACCAGCCACAACCAACAAGGAAATCTGAACAACTGAGCCTAAGAATGTCCAATCTCTTGAATATAATCAATTATTACACTAATTTAACTTCCAATTTATTGTCCCTTAGGTCAAAGACTTCTGAAACCAGCCCTCAGCAGGATCCAGATAGAACATAAAACCTTCAGCCCGCTGGTAATGCTCAACGTGGAGAGTAAGTTCTTCCCCAGCTCAGGCAGCTTTCCCTCACTGGGACACGGGGTCTTTGCACGCCTATGACTTTTTTCAGCCTTAATTTACAATCTAACAATATTATTTGAGTAGCTGAAGACATTTAGGCAATGGAATAAATGTTAATCATCTGCAACCTCCTGTAGGGTTTGGGCTATTGCTGACATACACTGTTGGCTCCTCTCCTGGAACAGTGAAGGTCAAATGTGTGACCACAGCCCCGAGTCCTGCGGGCTGGGAGGGCGAGGAGAGCCCAGGGATGGGCAAGCACATGCTCCAACCTGCCTTGTCCCTGTGCCCAGAGCAGTCTGTGACACCACTGCTTTAGAATTAAAGCCCATGGGGCATTAATTACCCTTGGAGTCTGCTCTGCTCATTAATCTCAAGGAGCTACCCTGACCTCTTAAGCTTTACTGCCCAGTGTTTTGAATTTAAATTCCAGTGGGTGCTGAAAGGGCTGGACATGCTGATGCCACAGCTGAGGGATGCCACAGCTGAGGAATTAGGGGACTTTCCCAGTCTCACATCCCACTCCCATCAACTCTCTTACCCACTGGGAAGAATCAAAGCCCTGAAAACACAGACACTCAAAGAGAGGTCCCCATCAACTGCTGAGGTAGTTCTCCCAGGAAAATTGTTATTCCCTCAAAACAGGTGGCACAAAGTAGTGCTGCTGGGGTTCTCAGAGCTGGGGCTGACTCCTGCTTCTCTAAGGAGAAATCAAGGAAAATCTTGAGGTTTTGACCAATACATTTAGAAACTAAAGCATCTGCCTGTGGTAGCAGTGAGCTTCAAAATCAGTTTTGGTCTTGAGGAGAAGGTATTCTAGACCTGATCAGGTTGAGCAGTCATTCCTGGTGCAAGCAAACCCTGCCTGAACCACCCCACCTGTCTTCTGCCCACAGATACGAGGAGCAGCTCTCGCAGGGGAGACCCAATCTTCACCTACACCAGACGCAGTATGTTCCTGACAGCCAGTGCCATGGCATAGCCCTGTCCCTCCCTGCATCCCTACCAGCCCTCAAGCCCCTTAGCTTCTCCCCTGTCCTCTGCTTTCTACTTTTTCTGCTGTTGAGGTGCTACCCAGAGTAATTTCCCCCACCCAGGACTCCTCTCCTACTTTCATGTCATCACTGGCCCTGTAGATTAAAGCATCCAATCCTAAACAAGCTCAGGATCTCACTGAGACCCCACTCTAATCTGTCACACATCAAATTTTTGCTTGGGTTGAATACAGATGGGTGCTTATCTGTGTGCTGCCTGCGATGGTACCATGTCTCCCAGCCCACCTCCTCCTGCATTACCCCAGTTGCTAAGTAAGGTCTATGGATGCTCCACTCAGGATGCTGGAGGTGCTGACAGGCAAACAGACTGAAAACTCACCCATCTAAGCCAAGTGCTTCCTCCAAGTCAAACCTGTGGGTGCTTTCACTCATGTTTTGTTTTCCAGCCACCTGGTTTTGTAAGCCAGGGGTTAATTTCTGACCATCATTACCGGAACAGTGAAGCCCTGTGTCTGTCTGCCTTTTTAGGAAGTAACCAACCTGGTTTGTTACAGACCCAGTGGAGGAGTAGGTGTGGGAGATGACAAGGCTCCCATCTCCAAGGAACCTAATTTTTAGAACCGTTAGTCATAAGCTCATCCTTGTAAACATTAGTAGAACATTGTCATTTAAAAATAAACCCAAACCGCAGATTTGGAGTGGATCTCATCCATTCGGAGCAGCTTAAATTAATACCATCTAGTGGCTTGGTTAAAGAAATGCCTTTAAAACCCTAACCACTTATTAAACTCTCAATAAACCCTCTTTGTGTTCTACAAAATCAGCTGGCCCCTAACATGCTCAGCCTGCTCAGTAGCACCTTAGGCTTCTGTTTTGCATGCAGTAAAACCAATGCTAGCAATAGGACACAGGTTTTCCCTACGGAGAACAGCTGTTGAAGTATGGTTAAAGACATTCAACATGATCATACCAATGATTTTACCCTTTTGTTTGGGAGGTTTTATTCTTTATTTAACCCCATTTGAAATGCAAGGAAGTGGTGCCCCTCAGACAGCATTTAAATGGCAATGTGTGTTTGATTTCCTTTAAGCCAAAGTTATTCAACACTAAGCGTGAGCTGCCTGCACTTTGCTCCCTTTGAGTTTATCTTAATCATCCTGAATTTGGTAGCCCGCAGGGAATTAAGTCAGAAGCTTTCAGATGCCTTCTCCTGCTTTATTCCCCAGCTCTCTGAATGTGCTTTGAGTTTGTTTAATTCATGTGGTGCATAATAGCCAAATGCGTAGTCTGAGGTATATATAGAAGCTGGTGTATAGAGGGTGCTAAGAAAACAGCTGCCTGGTTTGGGGCAGCTGTACGTGTAATGTGCATCTCAGTAACACACCACTGATGTTATTCAAGGTCCACTGGTGCAAGATTCAAAAAGGTTTTTGTCTCCATGGTCGAAATGGAGCGAGTGCTCAGCCAAGTGTGGCCAAACCGGTGTGCAGAAGCGTACCAGATCCTGCCTAGCTGAGCGCCTCTGGGGCGTGCACTGTAATGAAGCAACTGAGGAAGGGCGGCTCTGCATTGGACATGTTTGCTCAGGTGCTCCTCTAACCTCACTTACGGGCAGGGGATGATGTCCCGATCTCACCACTGCGTAGGCGTTGTGCTCCCTTCGCTCTCATTTCACCAGCTCTCTCTCCCTCACCACAATTTCACGATGCAGGTGCCTTCCCTAACAGGGCTGGAGAGTACTAAGGGAGCTTATAGCCAAACAGTGAGAGAAAGGGGGGATCCAGATATGGGCAATCATCAGGGACCCATAAAGATGCTGGGGATATTGGAAAAATCTCGTTAATCTTCTTACAACAGCACCTCTGAAGGTGGAGTCAGCGATTGCAGGCAGCTGCCTCCACGCAGTCTCCAGTTGGGAATATGGAAGGGGCTTGTAACTAATGATCTTATTCATATAATCCCCTTTTAAACAAATTATCCTGAAAATAGTCTGTGTTTTTCTCCTGGAAAGCTGTCTCAGGTTTTCCCTGATTTCTTCTCTTTATTTCCAGTTATGAAACAATTCTAGGTAGCTGCCATGCAGGGAAGCTCTGTGGTGGTAAAAGCAAAGACTTGAGCCCATTCCTTGGGAAGAGACAGACTATTGCTTAAGATTAATCACTATAGGTAATTGAAATACTTCAGAAAGCTTTTCAGAAACACTATTTGGGTGAGCAGTTATTAAACCCATCAGGTCTCCCTCTCTGGAGACTTTGAAGGCCCATCTGGATGCATTCCTCTGTGATCTGAGCTGCTCTGGCAGGGGAGTTGGACTCGATGATCTCTTTGGGTTCCTTCCAACCCCTGACATCCTGTTATCCTGTGAGGTAATGCTTGTTTGGCAATTCAGGTGTGTCCTGCCCAAGCCAGGATACCACTGAACAAAGACAGACAGCTTTCAAGATAGACCAAACTCATTACTTTTGGACAGGAGTTGGTAACAGAAGCCTAAGAAGTTTAAGGCATTTGGACTTGCAAAGTTGCCAGAGTTGAGCTAAGACCTGGATTCCAATTTCCCCGAAATCCAGCCCTTTGGGGAAGGCAAATAACAGTTCCTAGCTGTAATTATATCCACGTGGCTGCTTTCTACTAATTGTCAGGTTCCAAATGACATCGTCTCGGTGTTCCTAACACACAGCTGTTGATGATCACCAAAAGTATGTTTTGGATACCATTGATTTTTCATGCAGTGTGTGCCTTATTGCATTTAAATTAAGAGCAGCAGCGAGACCGTGCCATGAGCATAGCAGGGACTCAGGGCTGCTTTCTGACCTGCCTGCCTGCCTCCCCTCCAGGCTGCAACATCACCTGCCCCATGGGCCGTGTCAACGCCGACTGCGACGCCTGCATGTGCGAGGATGCGACCCTGCACGGGAAGGTCTCTCTTGAGGATGGGTCACCTGCTGCTGATGCCCGGGTCTACCTGCAAGCCAAGACACTCAAGCTGTTGACAATGGCTGATAACAGGGGCATGTTTAGGATTCCAGGGGTTTGCCCAGATGGCAAAAACACTCTTAAAATAAAGAAAGCCAAATATGCCACAGCAACTGTCACCGTGCCAGAGAGCAACAGAAGAAACCTGGGGATCCAAGTGCATCTGCAACGATCAGGTAGCCCCAGTGAGAGAGGGGATGCAGGAGGCTTCAGACACGAATCAGAAATACACCATGGTTTTAGGAGGATAAGAGTAAAGAGATGGCCTTTTCCTGACATGATGAAGGGCTTTGAACACAAGTCTTATGAGGAACGGCTGAAGGAGCTGGGGTTGTTTTGTCTTCAGAAAAGGAGGCTGAGGGGAGACCTCATCACCCTCTACAACTACCTCAGAATAGGTTGGAGCAAAGTGGGGGTCAGTTTCTTCTCACATGCAACAAGTAACAAGACGAGGAAATGGCCTCAAGTTGTGGCATGGATGCGATGCTGAAGGATGTAGTTTAGTGGTAGTGGCTTAGCAGTAGTGGTGGGATTGTGAGCTTTAGATGAGTGGCTAGACTTCATAATCTCAAAGGTCCCTTCCAGCCTCAACAACTCTATGATTCTATGATTCCTCCTACAGGCAAACCCTACATTACCAGGAGTCCTGAGGACAAAGCCAGGAGAGTGGGACAGAGCGTGTCCCTCTGCTGCGATGCCATCGGGAGCCCGATCCCTGACCGCTACCTCTGGTAAGGAACTCAAGTTTGATTGGACAGCATTCGTCTCACCTGTCCCACAGATGCAATTTTTCTCTCCTTAAAGGTGGTTTTGAAGCTATAAACCAGATAAATATGACAAGATCTGATTGACAGAAATTGGTTTCCTCATGATGTCCAGAGCTGGCATTTCTCACAGGTGCAGTAAAGTCCTCTGCTGAGGGCCTTGCTGGAAAAACATATAAAGAAGAGCTTGAAAAACCTCAGCAGGCACAACTGGCAGCTCTGCCTGCCAGCCATACTGGCAGCTCAGTACTGCCAGGGGAAAGGGAATAATATTTAGCTGCTGCCATCTAACCAAACTACAAATGGGGAAATGGAGGCAAGAGGTCTGGCAAGACTGAGATCTGTGGGGCTGTTTAGCTCAGAGAAGAGCAGACTGAGAAGGAATCTGCTCAACGCTCATCAACACCTAAGTGGTGAGGAGCAAGAGGATGGGGTCAGACTTTTCAGTGGCACCCAGTGACAGAACAAGGGGCAATGGGCACAAATTGGAACACAAGACATTTCACCTAAACATAAGGGAAAATTTTCCTGTGAGGGTGCTGGAGCTTTGAAGCAGGCTGCCCAGAGAGGTTGTGGTGTTCCCTTCTCTGGAGAGATTCCAAACCTGCCTGGAGATTGTGGTCCTGGGGAACTCTGCTTTAACAGGGAGGCTGACTGAATGACCTCCGGAGGTCCCTTCCAATTCCCACCACACTGGGATTCTGTGAAAATCCACACTGCAGGCTGCAGCATTAGGCTATTGCTCTGCAGTAGTCAGCCTCTGACCCTCTAACTGCCTGCCTCTTTTGGCAGGTACCACAACGGCTCCCTGCTGGATCCCTCCTTATACAAATATAAAAACAACCTGATTCTGAAGAACTTGAACAGAGACCAGTCTGGAGAGTATTTTTGCAAGGCCAGCAGTGCTGGGGGGTCAGCAAAGTCCCAACCTGCCAAGCTTGCTGTCACAGGTAAGTATTCATGACGCCCTCTAAGCAGCTGGGAAGGTAGCAGTGTACAGAAACTACAAACTGTGATAGGTGTGGGGAAGAGAAGTTGCAGGAGAAATATCTGGGCTTTATATCATGCACTCATTAGCAGATTAAGCTTGTATGAGCTGGTTGTGAACCAGATGCTCTCTACAAACCCTGGATTGTAGGTAACCTGCCAAGATGATTCTGCTGGTTTCAGCAGATTTCTGGCTGTGCTTGCTGCCTGACAATGAATATTCCTGTTTGCTTAGAAGTTTGTTTGGGTTTTTTTTAAAGCTTGGGACACATTTTGGTCCATCCATAGGCAAAAAGCCAGGCAGAGGCTGAAGATCTAGCTGAGGTGGGTTAGATAGTAGCGGTGGGTAAGCAGGAGCTGGGAATCTTCAGCAAACAGCTGAATTAAACTGCTCTTAATTGGGTATCAAGTTAAAGCTCAGCATCTGTTTCACCAAGAGAGAGGCCAGATGAGCTCAGCCAAGCCAAATCCTGAAAATATCTGCTTTGCGGCTCTGAAAACCTCAGTTACTAGAGGCAGTGTTTAGCTCTGAGGGCTTCAGACCACATAGTGATGACTGCATTTCACGCTGCTCATTAAGAAATCCTATTTAACAGGAAGACAAGAAGCAGCCTGCAACTCCCAACCTCAAAGCCACCTCATCCGTCTTCCTCACGACTGCTTCCAAAAGGCAACCAACTCCTTCTACTATGATGTGGGCAGGTGCCCAGCAAAGACCTGTGCTGGGAAGCTGGATAAGGGACTCCGGTGTAAGGACAATGTTGCCTACTGCTGTGGGGTGTCCAAGATGGAAACCAGAGACATCTCCTGTGATGGCTACACACTCCCCACTAAAGTCGTCATAGAATGTGGCTGCAAAAAATGCACCGAGACCAAAATAACTGTTCGAGGCAGAGCCACAGCAGCAGATAATGGTGAGCCACTGAGGTTTGGCCACATCTACATGGGGAACAAGAGAGTGAGTATGACTGGCTACAAGGGAACCTTCTCCATCCAAGTCCCAGCAGACACAGAGAGACTGGTTCTAACCTTTGTGGATCGGCTGC
This sequence comes from Ramphastos sulfuratus, assembly GCA_013399055.1. Classification (NCBI taxonomy): domain Eukaryota; kingdom Metazoa; phylum Chordata; class Aves; order Piciformes; family Ramphastidae; genus Ramphastos; species Ramphastos sulfuratus. The sequence goes on along the minus strand of WBNM01046184.1, from coordinate 87,176 downwards.
AGAAGTTTGTGAACACAACAAAAGTTTTGCCCTTCAAGGAAAACGGAGGTGCTGTGTTCCATGAGATCAAGTTGCTGAGGAAGAAAGCCCCTGTCACGCTGGAATCCACCGAAACCAACGTGATCTCTTTAGGAGAAATGGAAGAGGACGATCCAATTGCTGAATTAGAAATCCCTCCCAATGCCTTCTATAGGAAAAACGGAGAAGCCTACAGAGGCAAAGTGAAAGCCAGTGTGACCTTTCTGGACCCAAGAAACATGTCAACAGCCCCCGTGACACCAAGTGACCTGAACTTTGTAGACGAGGAAGGAGATATATTTCCCCTCCGCACGTACGGCATGTTTTCCATGGACTTCACTGATGAGCAGGGCACCGAGTCTCTCAACGCAGAAGAGGTGAAGGTTCACTTGGATGCTTCTCAGGTCAAGATGCCAGAGCACCTGCAAGAGATGAAGCTTTGGTCCCTGAACCCGGAGACAGGATTATGGGAGGAAGAAGGAGACTTCAACCTTGAGAAAAGCAGACGGCGTAAAAGGGAGGAGAGAACTTTTTTGGTTGGGAACATGGAGATCAAAGAGAGGCGGCTTTTTAACCTGGACGTCCCGGAGAGCAGACGCTGCTACGTCAAAGTCCGGGCCTACCGAAGCGAGAGATTTCTGCAAAGCGAGCAGATCCAAGGGGTAGTGATCTCTGTTATAAACACAGAGCCAGAACCAGGGTTCTCCTCCAATCCCAGAGCATGGGGCCGTTTCGACAGTGTGGTCACTGGTCCCAATGGCGCCTGCGTGCCTGCCTTCTGCGACGAGCAAAACCCTGAGGCCTACGCAGCTTATATCTTGGCCAGCATGGGGGGTGAAGAGCTCGAACCCGTCCCCTCTGCTCCCAAACTCAACCCTAATGCTGTTGGGGTCCCACAGCCATATCTCAACAAGCTCAACTACAGGAGGACAGACCACGAGGACCCCAACACTAAGAAAACAGCGTTCAGCATTAACATGGCCAAGCCAAGCCCTAATTCCCCAGAAGAGAACAATGGCCCCATTTATGCCTATGAAGACCTAAAGCAATGTGAAGAAGCTCCACAGAGCGCTGCTCACTTCAGATTTTACAGGATCGAGGGAGACCGGTACGACTACAACACTGTTCCCTTCAGCGAGGATGACCTCATGAGCTGGACTGATGACTACCTGGCATGGTGGCCCAAGCCCATGGAGTTTAGAGCCTGCTATATTAAAGTGAAAATCAACGGACGCCAAGAGGTGAACGTAAGGTCTCGCAACATGGGTGGGACGCACCCACGTACCGTTGGGAAGCTCTACGGCATCAGGGACGTCCGTAGCATCCGTGACCCGGAGCGGCCGGACGTGTCGGCAGCCTGCCTGGAGTTCAAGTGCAGCGGCATGCTCTTCGACCAGGACCGCGTGGACCGCACGCTTGTCAAAGTGGTGCCGCAGGGCAGCTGCCGCCGGGAGAGCGTCAACAGCATGCTCCACGAGTACCTGGTGAACCACCTCCCCATGGCCACAAACAACGACTCCAGTGAGTACACCATGCTGGCTCCTCTCGACCCACTGGGACACAACTACGGCATCTACACCGTCACCGACCAAGACCCGAGGATTGCCAAGGAAATTGCCCTGGGCAGGTGTTTTGATGGAACATCTGATGGCACCTCCAGAACCATGAAGAGCAACGTCGGCGTTGGGTTGACTTTCACCTGTTCAGAGAGGAGCGCAACAGAGCAAAGCATCTTCCAGTCTCAGAGGAACTCGGGCCAGCAATCCATACTGATTCAGCCAGGGCAGAGCCCCACATACCCAAGGCCGCCAGCAAACCGCCGACCCACCCAAAGCAGGATCCCCATGAGAGGTCAACGGCCTCTTAACTACTAAAGCTGTAGAGGAGCCTCAGTGGAGTTGCTGACACTCAATTAAGTGTAATTTGAAAGTAGCATCTATCTGCTAATACCCTAATTTAGGAGCTGGTGGGTGTCAGTCATTTTGAGATGTAATTAAGGTGCACTATTTTTTTCTTCTTTTTTTTTTTTCTTCTTCTCTTTTGTTTGGGTTTTTTTTTTTTTCCCACCAGAAAGGAAGGACACGGGGCAAAAGCTGGGGGCCAGCAGCTGTAGTGAGCTTGTGTCTTATTAAATGCATCCATAGAACAAAAAACAAAAAAAAACCCCACAAAAACCCAAACCTTTCTGCCTGACATTAAGCAGCTTCACATCGTAGCCTAAAGGGAAGACTAAACATGTGTTTAAAGTCATGTACATACAACTCTTCTGTTCTATACTTGCAGACTTTGCCAGCCCAAGTACCTGTACAGTAGTTGGTAACGTGAGAAAGAATAAACTGATTTCCTCATACTGAATTCAACTGCAAGGTTTTGTACTTGAAATGTAAGTATTTTATTTATTTCAAGCTTGGTTTAGAATGACTGGTTTAGAATGCTTGGTTTAGGGCTCAAGCTCAACTCCCAGCAACTGCACGGAGAAGCCACGAGGATTTGGAGGCTCCATGTGGATAAAACTGAAGTTTCCTCTTGCTTCTTGCATTATTTGACAAGAAAATCCATGCTCTGATAGGGTAGGTTAATAAAAAGTGCCATTTTGTAACTTCTACAATGTTGTGTTGCCTTTGTGTTTGAAACTCCCAAGTAAACAAAGCAGTCATGGAGCTGAGCAAAGAGGAACCTGTGAAATTTCACCTTTCTGTTCACCAACAGGTCACAGCTTTATCAGTGTAAGCCTGATCCTGGATGTGAGAGAGGGGTTTGGTGGGTAACTGGTGCTCCACCAGGGGCTGGCCACAGCACATTGTGGTCAGAGAATCTGTCCCCAGCTTGAGAAGTGGAGAGTCAGTGGCAATGCTGGGAGAAGTGAAGCCACAGGGCTGGGCAAAGGGTGAACTAAGGAGGCAGCAGTGTAGCCTCAGAGTGGGACAAGACAGTGTGAAAAGAGGGCTGGAACCCATTCTCTAAGGCACATAGAGCACAGCTGGGAGGTGCAGAGAAGGGAAGAAGACAGGCTTCCCCACATACGCAGCAGCGAGCGGCCCACTGATGGGCTAAAAGCTGCTTTAGGTACAAATGGCCACAGAAAGGGTCAGACAAGACAGTGATCCATCTTCAGGCGACCTATTAGATTGCCCTATGAAGCCCCCCACTCCTTCTACAGTGGAATTGAGGACCTTACCAGCACAGAAGACACCCTCTGCTTACACTCAAACACTGGCAATAAATGTTTAGGGGTACAGACAATGTCAGCAAGCCTCTGACATTGAAATATCCACTGAAGGAGATCACAAAAAGGTGGGTGGTGCTACTGGCTGAAAACTGGAAACCCAGCATGCTGAAGTATGGATTTCCCTCTCCTACCTGATCCCCTCCTATGAGTATGAAGGCAGTTCTAGGTTTTAAACTGAACGAAGGTAGATTTAGATTAGACAGTAGGAAGAAACCCTTTACTATGAGGGTGGTGCAGCACTGGATCAGGTTGCTCAGAGAGGTTGTGGACACCTCAGCCCTGGAAGTGCTCAAGGCTAGGTTAGACAGGGCTTCGAGCAACCTGGTCTGGAGGAAGATGTCTCTGCCCATGGCAGGGGCATTGGAACTAGATGATTTTTAAGCTCCCTTCCAACCCAAACCATTCTATGCTTTTACCTATAGCCCATTAAGGGAATGGAGAATCTTGCAATAGCATTCAGCAAGCTTTAGAAGAGGTTCTCAGGTCTGACAAAGGCATTCAGCGCAGAGCTGTGCAGGACTGAGTGTCTAAGCAGCCTGAAACATGCTTTAAAAGGTTACCAAAACCCCAACAACTTTAATAATCCATGTTTTCATGCAAATTGACAGTTATCAAAGAGAAGCAGAAAAGGAAGAGCAGAGGAATACTCTGGCACATCCTCTTCATACCAATGAATTTAGACTCTGTGTGTTTTCTTTTGTGTTTAGTCTGCTGGAAGGACTTGGCGTGAGCTGGGGCCAAGGCAGCCAGTGGGGAGCATTAGCTTGGACCTTCCCACAGAGCTTTTGGCTTAGCACTCCAGGCTCACAGAGAAATGTCTCTTCCCTTTTCTCCCCTCCTCCTCTGCAGCCAGCCAGCCAAATCCTGGACTTGGTTTCATCACTTTGAGGGTGAAGTAACACAAATGACTTCTACAGACCAACCCAGGAGGTACATGGATGAAAGCAGGCTCAGGATCTGGTACCTGTGCTTCTTGAGGGCTTGCCAGAGCCAAACACAGCAGGGCACAGGTGAGAAATGTCTGTTCCTGTTGGGGAGAAATGTCTGTTTTACGTGAATGAAATGGTCACAGCCCTGCAGCTTGAAGTTCTGCCTATCTGTGAAAGAAGGAGAAGCTCTCCAAGTTTCCCCAATCTGTCCCTCACTGCAGCTTAGCTCTGACTTGGAGGAACAACCTAATCTCTTCACTCACTGAGTCCCTGAGCTCTCAAAGGAGCCTGCTGGCAGAGTCCATTGGACACAGAGAAGCACAGAAAGGTTTCAGACACGGATGCTTAATCACTATCACCAGAAAACGACCTTGGCCCAACAACCAGCACTCAGTGCTAACACTTTGCCATTACTGATGAGCCCCCATGGCAAATAGCTTAAGAAAGTTTATAGAGGAGAAAAGCTACAGCAGGTCCTGGCAGCTACCAATCACCCAAGTTTTCTGCTATAGCTCAGTCAGCTCTGACTTCTCAAGCTTGGTCAGTGTATGGCAGTATCCCTTCTGCAATCTGACACCTAACCCACACTCCCACATATCAAAGGAGAGCATCGGCTGGAGGAATGTGGGAAGGCTTCGACTCAGCTTCTCCCTTGGCCTTAAACCTTTGGACCACCAACCTTGAGAACCAGGCTGAAGCAGAAGACCTGGCTTCTAAACATCAGAAGGTTTGGGGCTAATGGCAAAAGCATCTTCCTTCCATTAAGGACATTTATTTTCCAACCCTCAGACAAATCTGGTGACCTATCCCTCCTGTTTTTAAGAAAGGGAAAATATTATTTCCTATCAGCAGCTAGGACAAATAAAAGAAGAGATCTTCTTGTCTAGTCTCAACCTTCACATTATCCAGGGATTTTACAATCAACTTTTAAAAGAGCTTCACTACTCCTGTGCTTAGTCACTTACACTTTTTATTTGCAGTTTGCTCAGCAGAAAACAGGAATAAAGAAGTTTCCTAGAAGCAGGAGGAGCAATAAGGTTTCAGATCAGGAAACAGATGTAACTAACTGCAAGTCACCAACATCCTAGGAAATATAATTCTAACATTTATTTGAAATCCACGATGAAATCATCCCTGTTCAACACCAGAGCCCTTCTGGTGCCCATTTTGCAGTTCTACCAGTGATTTGGTTTCAGTGATCTTAAACTGAGCTACAGAAGATGCTGGCTCTATCAATGCCTCTGCTACTTTCCCTCGCTCTCCCGAGAGGACAGTTGGTTTATTTTGCTGATATCACTTTCCCATTGCTAGAAAGGCTGTACTTGACTTCAGCAATGGTACAGGGGATTAAATCACCACATCCATGTTCCAGAGTCAGCCCTGACATGCTATTCCACACCTCATCAGAGAATGCCCCGCTTTTGTTTTGTCTGTTCTGCAGAAATAATCAGATTTTCATCACCTACTGAGTTAAATCCCCACAGAGCTAGGTGAAGGCAAAGTTTCCAAAGAAACATTTTGGCTAACAGCTGCCTGGGGAACACAATTTCCCTTTAAAGCTTCACTCCCATGCCCAAAATAGTACACCAAAGACTTCTTCCATAAAAATTTAATTATCCTTACCCTCTTTCCCTCCATAAAACAACTGGGGTAAAGTCATGCTGGTTCCAAACTAGGACATCAACTGTTAAGCAACACATAATCTCTTGGATAGAAAGCAACTCTGAGAAACCTTAAAGCAAACTCTGCACAGATCAAAAGATTAGGTTACATGTCTAAGCATCCTGCTTACAATATGTTTTTGACATTATTTGATATTAAAGAACTAACTGAAGACATTCTGTACTGTGTTTTCACCATCTCCTTGGTCCAACTGACCTTGCTTTTCCCCTAAAAGAGATGTTGTGAGCACCATCTACAGGGTTTCTGAGCACATGCCACCTCCAACTCCCCAAAGGCACAGGGAAACTCTTCCCTGGTGCTTCATGCTTTGCTTAGAACTGAAATTACCACCTGCCAGCAACGACTAACAGCAGCAGATCTCACACAATCTAAAATTATCAGTGTGATAGTGCCCCACATATTGTCCCTGATGCTAACATCTCACCCAGACACTGCTGGCTGGAAGCTGATATTCCAACTAGCAGCATTAATGTCACCCAGCAATAGCACTGCTGTGCTCTGTGGATAACTCTTCTCTGCTATCAGCTTGCATCATGAAGAAGGGCATGGGCCTGTCAGAGTGGGGCCAGAGGAAGCCACAACGATGGGAGCGCTGGAAGCCCTCTGCTGTGAGGACAGAGAGAGAGTTAGGGTTGTTCAGCCTGGAGAAGGCTCCAGGGAGGTCTTCTGCTGGCCTTTCACTACTTAAAGGGCCTGATAAGCTAGGGACAGACTTTTGAGCAGGGCCTGTTGTGAGAGGACATGGGGTGATGGTTTGAACTAAATGAGGAAGATTTAGACTAGGGAGAAAGAAGAAACTCTTTACACTGAAAGTAATGAGACACTGACACAGACTACCCAGAGAAGTGGTAGATTCCTCATCCCTGGAACCATTCCAGTCAGGCTGTCCAGGTCTTTGAGTAACCTGTTCTAGTTGCAGATGTCCCAGCTCAGTGCAGGGTAGGGGTGGACTAGATGGCCTTTAAAGGTCCATTCCAACCAAAACCACTCTATTTTTTGTTACAGCAGGTCCAAAACCAAATAAACAAAAATCTCCCAAACAAAAAAAAACACAAAGGAGTTAAAAGAACTTTGAGGGAATTTTTTGTCATTTCTAGAACCAAAGCTATGACTTAAGTTTGGTCATCACAAAACTTCTAACCTTTCACTGCCTGAACTTTCAATACTATATTTAAACTGCCAAAGTCACATCTCACTATGCGTTTTGCTCAGGTCACAGTGAAGCACAAACTTGCCAGCTTTCTAACTTCTGCAGCACAGATCACACCCTTGAGGCTGCAGTAAAAGACAAAAGGAATTCTCCACACAAGCCTGACTTCCACCTTGCTGGTTTTGCCTCTGATTCATAGGCTTTGATTTCTTGGAGGAGGCAGATTAACTGTTGGGAAAATGGCAATTAAGGAAAAATACTGCAGCATCTGCTTGAACAGATGCTTCTTCAGAAATGGTTTTAGTTCATGTGATAGGTTTTTCTACATTTTGTTACTCTGAGTCACACTTAAGAACATCAAGATCCTTGATATCACTTACATCAAGGTAAGTCCCATGAATTCTCACCTGACTTGAACCGTAAGTGCCAGACAGGACTGCTTGAAAAGGCATGAACAGGTTGAAGTCTGACGAGCCAAAAGGAAGGGTGGAAGAGGATGTGCTGCCATTAACTGGTGAGCAGGAGGAAAACAGAAACACTAACACCATGGCTACCCAACTCCTGCATTGTTTTTGTTTTCCTTTGGAGGCTTCCAAAATGTCAGTGAAAATGCTGAAAATATGAAGCTAATAAGTCTGAAGAGCTCCAAAGGCTCTGCTTTTACTGCAGTAGGATCAAGAAAAAGCAGGAGTAAGTGGAGCAAGTAACACCAGAGCAGCTCCTAATATGCAGCTGGTCTTTGTTTTGCTATTATCCACCCAGTGATACATTACTTCTAAGATAAGAAAATATGAGAGTCATCAGATTTGGAATTCTTCACATGAAATGCTCCTTCTTATACATGCCATTAAGCAAAAGTAGGTTAGGTAAAAGCTTGGATTAGATTCAGAACTCCTCATCAGGTAAAAACTTCTCAGAGAGGAAGAATGACAGTAGAAGATGAATATTCCAGGTGGATGTCACAGGTATTAAGTGGAATTCAATAGGAAAGGTAGGAAACTGAGCAGAAAAGCTGAAAGTATCAAATACCTACTCAGGCAACAATGAACAACATGATGGTCCTAACAGAACAGGATGAGATTTCAGATTAGAATGGATTAGGAATGCGCTGCTTATTCATTTTCTAAATCAAAGACTCACTGAAACTGAATTCCAGTACACTGGAAATAGACACCTGTAGAGTAAGACCACAAAAAGAATAAGCAGCAAGACCCAAGTAATTAAGTAGTTGGCAATAATTGCCCAGGTTGACAAGATGGAACATTGGAGTGCTCAGAAAAGCCCACCCAGCAAATAAATCTAAGACAGCTATCACAGACAAGAAAAGAATTTCCAGATGCCCCCAGCTAAGGCTTAAATTATTAATCTCCATGTGGGGCTACAAAAGTAGTTGAAAGCTCCACAAGAAAAAACAAACAAACAAAAAAAAAACCCACAAAAAACCAAACAAACTAAAGAATGCAAGAGACTCACTGAGCACTAAACTCTGAAGCATGAGATTTTAGTGTTTACAGATTGAAATAATTGTGCACAATTTATGCTTGAAGAACATTTTATCAATAGACCTTAAAAAGAAACTGAAAACATTGTATGAAAATAAATTTATTACTCAGCAGTGGCAACAGGGACTTATTCACTATCTTCAGCATTCAGAGAGATTCTCTTCCTTGATGGGGAAAAAGAAATGAGGAATTTAGGATGAAAACATGCAGATGAAAGTAAGATCAAACACTTTATGAGAGGAAGCCCCTCAAACTGAGTTGAATGTTAGAGGTGTGCATTGAAATATTTTCTATTACTAATCACAGATGTCTTCTGCCACACTTTAAAACACACCTATTGATTTATATCCTGTTGCAATTTCTCCCTCTGTTTTAGAGTCTTTTTTGGCGTGCTATGTTCAAGTGTTTGAAATCTGCATTGCTCATGAACTGATCTGGAGTTCTTTTGGAACAAAGAGTGCATATATCCATTGTAGAAGTCAACTGCTGTAAGCTGCTTCTTTAACACGACTCCTTTGATTCCAACCCAGCCTACCTAAAAATAAGAACAGAAAAGACCCAAGTTTCTTCCATGTTGCAAAATTACCTTCAGCCCTCACTAGGCTGGCTGACAGGATACAATTTATTTAATGTCATCAAGTGCCAGGTCCTGCACTTGGGTCACAATAACTCCACAGTAAGCTACAGACCTAGGGATGTGTGGCCAGAAAGCTGCAACTTGGAGAGGGATCTGGGGGTACTGGGTGATAGTCAACTGAAGGTGAGCCGGCGGTGTGCCCAGGCAGCCAAGAAAGCCACTGACATCCTGGCTTGTATTGAAACGCTGTGGTCAGCAGCAACAGGAAGGTGATTGTCCCCCTGTACTCAACACTAGTGAGGCCACGCCTCAAGTGATGTGTTCAGTTCTGGGCTACTCCTATAGGAAGGACATAGAGGTGCTGGAGTGTGTCCAGAGAAGGACAACAAGGCTTGTAAAGGGCCTGGAGCACACGGGCTGTGAGGAGCATCTGAGGGAGCTGGGGTTGTTCAGTCTGGAGAAGAGGAGGCGCAGGGAAGACCTCATCACTCACTACAACTGCCTGAAGGAAGGCTGGAGTGATGAGGAGACAGCCTTTTCTCCTTAGTGTCAAGCAACAGGACTAGAGGAGATGGCTTCAAGCTGCACAAGGGAAGGTTTCAGCTGGATGCTAGGATGTATTTCTTCACTGAAAGGGTTCTCAAACATTGGAATGGTCTGCTCAGGGCAGTGGTGCAGTCATCATCCCTGAGGGTGTTCAAGCACCGTGTGAACCTGGTGCTTAGGGATATAGTTTAGTGTTGATCCTTCAGTGCTGGGTCAAGGGTTGGATCTGAAGATCTTTCAGGGCTCTTCCAACCAGAGATACTCTGTGATCCTGTTTACACTGCAAATCAAACTTAGTTTGCAAGTGAAAAACCTGTGAGCAGAAATTAAGTTCTTCATCTTATCAAATAAAAAAGACTGATGCTAATTTGAATGAGTTCAGTGAATCATGATGGGTAATTAAAAGTTATGTGAGACAGAAATACTAAAAGCCTCATCTTTAGGACAGCAAATGTAAAACAGGCAGGAAAAAAACTTACCCTGCAACGTGCTATCAGCATTTGGGATGCTTTATGGTACAGCAGTGAACCAGGAGCAGCTCCACAGTCATGTAATACTTGATCTAAAAGCAAAAGCAAGATTATCTTGCATTTTTTATGCCAATAAATACAAAAAAGGGTTGAAACATACTTCTTTAAAGCACAATAATCATGTTGAGTCGCTTTTCTGTTCAAAAGTATTTTATTCTGTGTTTTATTATAGCCAAATGAGCAAGGAAGAAGCAGACCAGTCACTCTGGCACTGCTCCCTATGTGATCCATAAAGAGCCATTAGCCCTGTGTGCTTTGTCACACCACTCAGCCCACAAGGCTTTCAGACTCACAGACTATGATAGAAAACAGTTTGAGCGTAGCACACTGGGACAGCTTTCATTGTGAGAGATCCCCAGACAAAGGCAACAGAAAAGGATCTTCTAAAGGATTAAAATCCTCTAGTCTCAGGGTTCACTGCTGCTCTCAACATTATCAGAGTAGGAACATCGTTAAACCCATTTCATCCTCATCTTTGGGCACAGCAACTTGCATACATGTGACTTAGTTTTACTGGGGGTGTCAGGAAGCACTGCTTTAAGATGTTGTGTATGATCTTCAAGTCAACATTGGAAAAGGCAGGAAAATTTAACTTAAGACTAACTTAAAAGAAAATACCTGAAAGCCCAGGAATATTATCCACTTCAACTAAATCCAGAAGCTTAACAGTAGTACCCTTCCAGAGGGTCTGCAAAGGAAACTGGAAAGAGAAGCAGATGACAATTCAAAGTAGTTCCAAACAATGATCTATGTTTTTTTTTTTTTCCCTTATGCCTGATACCTGTAATAGTAACATTAGGAGGAAAAATTAACTATGTCCAGATAAGAGATTTTTCTTATTATATCAACTTTTCCTTGTTTTTCCTCATCTCATCAACAAGCAATTCATTAGTATATGCAGTGAGGAGTTAAGCAGCCATCTGCAACAGCTATCAACTGTCATGCAAAGATGTAATCATAGTTCTTTGAAACCCCCTCAAATACATCAGAGGAAATCTTGGAGCTAAACACCACAAAACCCTTGAGCTGATTTCAAACTTGGCATCAAATTCATTACAATTCTCCTCCACACCAATTCCACCTTTACTGCTGAGGTTATAAAACACATGCTAGGTTTTAGAGGCTAAAATAATTAAAACTTGAGATTTAGTCATGAATAAAACAAATTTATCTACACCAAACTCAGACACACTAGAGGGACAGAAAGGGGTTAAAAAAAAAAAATCCCACTCTCTTACCATACTTCCTATTGCACGATGCAGTTGAATTATTTGTGCAGCTGTTTGCTCTTCCCATTTTATACAGCTCTTAGCTATAGATATTTTAGGAGCTAAGAAGAAAAAGAGAAGTTACTTCATGTAAGACTTTGTAGTTTGTTTTGCATCTTTTTGCCAACAAATATCTGTAGCATTTTACCCTATTTTAAACCCAATTTTATCCAGACCAACAGCAGGTTCACCATCTAGTCACAAGTACCTTAGACAGCAATAGGAGAAAAGATTTTGCCAAAACCAGCTCTATTTGGATCATTTCTTCTTTATTCCAGTTGTCCTCTTACTTACCCACTGCGCTGCAAAGGGATCACATATTTACAAGCACAGCTGTAACACTGTTGTCTGAGTTACAACCATGAAGAATAACAAACTCAAATTTTGTAAGAGTTTGATCTTGATATTGCATGGCAAATCTACTACCATTAATGTAGTAAGTCTGAAGAAGAATTCTGAAGCATTTTTTTCCCTTTGTGTGATTTATTTAAACCAGAGAGGGCAGTGAAGAGACCACACTGACAAAGGTATCTAAAACCCCAAAATATAACCCAGCACAGCAGGAGAAAATTAAGTTTTCCATCTGATTAAAAAATAAAATAAAAACATGAAATAAGTTGTGCACCTACCAAAGGTTACTCCTTCTTTTGGTTGCTCTCTTTTATTTTGTAAGCTTTCAGGCAAGTTTTTCAAGACTGATATCAGCTGCAAAATTAAAGTTTGGAGACTGTATTAGCAAAGCTGAGTGGAGTCTGTTTAAATCCAAGACATAAATGCATAGCACTTCATTTTTCATCAGGGAAATTTTCTTGGAAGCTTTTAGTAAACTGGGTCAGTAGTAGACTTGTATTGTACACACTAAAGCATCCTTCCCACATCAAGAGAGACAGGGAGCTACTGGACAGAGTTCATTAGAGGCTACAAAGATGTTAAGGGGACCGGAGTACGTCTGTGAGGAGGAAAGGCTGAGAGATCTGGGGCTGTTTAGCAATGCTCAGCAAAAACAAAAGGGTCAGAGGCAAGAGGATGGAGCTGGGCTCTTTTCAGTGGTGCCCAGGGACAGGACAAAGGAAAAGAGGCACAAACTGGAACCCAGGAGGCTCCACCTACACATAACTAAAATCTTTCCTGTGACAGTGCCAGAGTCCTGGCACAGGCTGCTTGTAAAGGTTGTGAAGTGTCCATCTCTAGAGAGACTCCAAACCTGCCTGGACATTGCGATCCTAGGCAACCTGTGGGTGACCCTGCTTTAGGTGGGGGTTGGACTAGGTATCTCTAGAGGTCACTTCCAAACCCCACCATGCTGCAGTTCTGCAAATCACAATTAAAACACCCAAATATTCTTCTGCAGAAGATTTCCTCTCTGACAATAGTCTTGTAACATGAAAAAAACCTTCTTTCAAGGTCCCTTCCAGCCCCTGACATTCTATGATTCTATGAAAAGCTGGTTATTAAGAAGTAGGGATTCACTTATGGAAGAATAAAGTGCACTGCTTCTACGAAAAGCACTTTAGTTCTTCACTGAACAGGAATAGAACAGCAACACATAGGACCAACACTGACAACTCATCAGACACCACTCAGCTTTCTTCCCAGAGAGGGAAAGTGCTCACAAACACAAGTTTCAGACCACTCTCCTCTTACCAGCTGCAGTCAGCTCAGATCAAGATTAAAAAGAACTCTGTTCACAGGAGGCATTAATCAGAAGGAACACTAGTTCTGTATGACCTTACCAGGTTTGCACCCATCTTTGCTAACATCACTTCCAGTTCCTTCGCAGTACAGCAGGGAGGAACAGCAAACTCTTCTTGCTTAATAATTGGACCTACATCAAACCTGTAAGGCAGAAAACACACAGGCTTACTAGAGGAGAAGCTACAACTCCATTAGCAGCATTTTTCAGCACATGAGCAAATAAAGTTTGGCTCTCAAGATAACACGGGAAAACAGCATGAGATATATCCTGATATGCAAGATTCAGCTCAGCAAGCAGAGGTTGATATGCACGTATGAGTTACAGTTCAGAAGTGTAAGATCTCAGAAGAAACAGCTTGAAGTATTCAGAAGAAATCTGTTTCATGCTTTCTTGAGATCTATTATCAGACAAACATCAAAGCTTAACTAGGAAAAAATGTTTTAACAAGTCTTTCATGCCAGGGTTTGTGCTGAATCTATAACACATAACAATAGGCCACAAAGATGATCAGAAGGCTGGAGCACCAGTCCTACAAAGACAGTCTGAGAGGTGGGATTGCTCAGCCTGGAGATGAGAAAGCTCTAGTGAGATCTTCCAGCAGCTTTCTAGAACCTGATGGGGGCCTACAAGAAAGGCGAGGAGGGACATTTTACAAGGGCTCCTAGCAGCAGGACAAGGGACAACAGTTTTAAACTAGAGCAGAGCAGATTTAGATTGGACATTAGGAAGTTCTTTACTATGAAGGTGAAGGAACACTGGAACGGGTTGTCCAAGGAGGTGGTAGATGCCCTATCCTTGAAGGCATTCAAGGTCAGGTTTGATGGGTCTCTGAGCAAAATGATCTAGCTGGAGCTGTCCCTGCTTACTGCAGGATTAGATGACCTCTAGAGGTCCCCAGTGCATTCTAGGATTCGTTCCTAGACAATTGCTTGTCCTCTGTTTCACTTACAGATTACAGGGGTCTCTGAAACCCAAAATCCAGACCTTTGTCACATCACAGCAAGCCTCTCCATCTGTGTGATTATTCACTGCCTGCCTCCATAATGCTAAAAATTACAGAGCAAGCAGAGTCTAGGGAGCAAACTTCACACTCACTAAAATCCTGTATTTAATCTGACAGCATGAAACTTAGAAAGCTTCTGAGTGTTTCAATGGTGTTGAAGTATTTAAAAGACACATGGATATAGTGGATTGGTTTAGTTGTAGTAGTTTAGCAGTAGTGATGGGATTGTGAGCTCTAGGCAAGTGGTTGGACTCAATCCCTAAGGTCTCTTCCAACCTCAGCAGTGATTTTATGAAGTGTCAACGCAGTGATTACACAGAATGATTTAAATGATGACTTAAGTGATGATGGTTTAAGAAGCCACAGAGCAGCACGTGGTTTTGGGGAAGCACATCTAACCTACCTTTTTGGTCTTATTTCCATAATTGTCACTCCAGTCACTTTATCTCCATGAAGCACTGTGTGGACTATCGGTGCAGGACCACGCCATCGTGGGAGGCAGCTGGGATGGACGTTCAGCACACCACTGAATTGAAAGATTTTCAAGTTAAGAGTAGGAACAGTACCAGAAGCTGAACCTACGTGTACGCAGGTGTGCAACATTAATCACACTGAACCTCAGAATTAACTCTGCAGACCTTCTGAAATAGTGATGGTTTAAATATACATCTAAAGGAAAACTCATGCTACACGTCCTTCACTTTCTCAGTGAATACAGAAAGGGAGATAAGAGGAATAAAAGTAAATGCGTTATGATGAATATTTGCATAAATCTACACTGGCATGCTAAAGAACAACAGTCAACCTCACAATGACAGAAGTAGGGCTCACACTAAGCAGGTGAACCCAGAGAAGTTCACTTCATCTGCTCCAAGTCAAGTGCTGACTCTAAAAACAGAGTCTTGTGCTAATGAAGCAGCAATAGATGTCCTGTCAACTCACTCACTATGGGAACTGCAGAATAAGCTCCTCGCTTAGGAGACGTCCAAACGATGCCACCACACCCACATCAAACTGTCCCGCGGGTCCAGTGTGTGGCCACTCGTGAATAGGCAACTGGAGCTCCTGGGCACAGCTCCTCACAGGCAGGTCCCCAGGTAGGCGGGAGGGTAGGGTCACCACCTCCAGCCTGGACACGAGCGAGTCCTCGCTGGGCTCCCTGGGGTGGACAAGGCACTGAAGGTCTCACGCACAGAGACAAATGCTGGTCCACCTCCACTCCTTGCTGTTCCCCTGCACTCTTCCGCATCACCTGCCCCTTCAAGTCCCATCTCCTACTTGACTCCCAGCCTCCCTGTACCGTCCTCGGCCTCTTAACCCCTACAGTCTCTATGCGCTCTCCAGGTTCCGACTCCTCCTGCGATCCCTCTCCATGGTCCCTGTCCCACTGTGCGCTCCATTTCCCTTTGCTCAACCCACGGTTCTTGTCCCATTGATGCCAGCTCAATCCCTAATGGCCCCTGAACCCCATCACTGTCTCCCACCTACCATCCCTCAGTCCCCAACCATACCTCACCGTATCCAGCCCCTCCGTCAACAGACTCCGCTGTCCCCTCCCCAGTACCCGGATTCCTCAACTCCGTCTCCTCAGCTCTCTCTCACCGCCCAGGCCCCCTCCCCGCAGGTCCAGCCCCCCGGCAGCAGGCGGTACCTGGCGGCCTGCAGGGCTCGCAGGGCGGTGACGGCGAAGCGGTCGGTGCCGAAGAAGAGCACCCGCCATGGCGGCGCCCCTGTCCGCCCCGCCGCCCCGCGCGACACCTTCACCCCCTCCCGCCAGACGCGCAGCAGCCGACCCCTCATAGCGCCGCCGCCGGCGCGCGCCGATGACGCCAACCAGCGCGCGGAGCCCGCCTCGGGGCGGGGCGAGGGGCGCACGCGACTACCCCTCAGGCTGAGGCGGAGCCGCCATCTTGGGGCGGGGCGGCAGGGAGCGATGGGCGGGGCTGGCTCGGAGCAATGGGCGGGGCTGTCTCGGAGCGTTGCTGGCGGAGTGGGCGGGATGCGACCCAGGGCTGCGCTTTAGGCTTCGGCCGTGCTTCGCGGCCGCTTCGGCTTAAACGAGTGGAGCTTTCAGCTTCAGCCGCTGTCTCGCCAGCGCACCCCGAGCGCGGCTTCCAGCTCTGTCTTCTGTCTCTCCACAGTGTGCTTGCTGCCCTGGCGAGTGTCTCCCGTGGCGGCGGTCCCGTAACCCTTGCCCTCATGACCGTAGTGCGGCCGCTCTGCCTCAGCCCGAACATAACGCGGAAAAACGGCAGCGGCAAAAGGGTTGTGAAATGTGTACATTTGATTCGTGTCAGCATAGGATGATTTTGGGCCCCAAGGATGGAATGTGACCTGTCTTTTGCATGCCTTGTATAATCTCAAGTTAAGCACAAGAAGGGCTGAGCTGATGTACGCAGCCCCACAAGACCTTGAGATAACAGAAGTTGGGGCTGAGCTGATGTACGCAGCCCCACAAGACCTTGAGATAACAGAAGTTGGGGCTGAGCTGATGTACGCAGCCCATATATTTTGATACACCAGTTGGTGCCAGCCTGCTGCTAATTGCTACAGTGTTAGTTAAGAAAACACCTACAGCGCATGAGCGAAGCCAAAGTTCATCCAAAGGACGAGCTGAGGAAGACTATGGACTTCATCCACGACCACCAGATGAGGGCAGAAAAGACCCCCGGAGAAAGAGAAAGCATGCGCATGGGAGACCACGCTTATTTCAATAACTCATTTGTTTAAGCCCACCTTTCTTAGAACAGGTCTGAATATGTATTAGTGTAGGAAATATAAATCAAAAGTAGAACTCTGTTAGTGTGCGTCGGTGGTGGAGCAGACGCTCCCCCACGCACCCAGTGCTGCACTGTTTGCTTGCTTTTAGTCACTTAATAAACTAAGTTCTGTTACAATCTTGTTCAGAACTCAGTCATTTATCACAGGGTGTTGACACCGCAGGCACTGATTTTCCGCCTACTCCAGTCTGCCTCTGTGGACTGCTATAACAGTGATTAAACTTCGGAGAATGTTTTTCCTGTAAACTCTGGGGTCAGAATAACTCACTTACATAGCTATCTTCTCCCATAACATAAGAATTAAAATATTTTATGGTTCTAGCACTCTCTCTGCCGTGGGAAGATGGTTTGTTTGTGTATGTAAATTACATACGCGAATTCCACACACGTCTAAACCAACAGTATAGCCTACAGGCTTTGACACTGTAAGGATTTCTCACATGGAAGGTGAGAATTGGGGCATCTCCTGTATGCCAGTGAAAACGTGTAAATTGCTGGGAAATAGGATGGCAAAGTGTCAGGCAGAGATACAGGAGGGGAGGATCCTTAAGAGAAGTGAAATATTGTGCCTCATTCCCACTTTCACATCTGTTTTGCCCATCATTAGGGCTTTCTTTCTGCAGACACGGCAGATGCCTCTGTCTCCAGTGGGGGACACAAGGAAAACTAATGAAAAAGTGCTGGTTTAAGCTTTAAAAAGAAGAGTCAGGCTCATGCTAACTCAGGTGCCTTTATTCCTGCAAGCTGAGAAACAGAAAATATGCTACTAAATGATAAGGTAGTCTTCTATCTGAGAATCAGTAGGTAAAATCAGTTGCTCCAGAAAACTTTATTAGGTGGGGAACCCCATGAAAGTCCTTGGTTTAGTCACATGCAGTTCACTGATCAATTGCAGCTGTGTCACATCATAGATGAAGTTATATGGTAAAAAAAAATAAATAGATAAAACAAGAGGGTAGCAAGGGTGAAGGAATGGCCTCTGCTTGAGAAGAGATTAAAGCAACCAGTGTGGCTCATCATGGAAAGCAGACATGGGAAGAAGGACAGGTAAGCAGTCTGATAAAAAATATAGAGCTGGTAAACAGGGAACAATTAGTTGTTGCACAATAACAAAGTGATTACCAGCACTTATGGCTGGCTATCAGACCCCAAAAGAGAGGAAGCAGTGTTCCACCCTGTGTTATTCAACTGCTTATCTCAAAAGCTGGAAAAAAGTTGACCACATAATATCTCAGATAGTGAAAAATGCTCATGGTTTCCAGAAGCAGCCAGCATAACTGATGGACAATGTCCTGTGTTGTGGTTGTGTCAGTGAATACCAACTCTCTGAGGTCAGGGATGTGACGTGTGTCTGGATGGCCCAAAAGATGCCTAAAAGACACCCAAAAGCTGGGGATTTGAACTCAGTGCTCATTTCCAGGTATCAGATCCTGGCATGGGATCAGCAGCACATGAGCACTGTGTGCAGAGCTTCACCTGCTGCTCTGCAGAGAACTTAAACCCTGGAGATGGATTCTCCACTCTGGCAGTAAATAATAATAAATTCTCCCTAAATAATAATTCTCCACTCTGGCTCCTGAAAATACTGAAACTCTTTTTTTTTTTTTTTTTTTTTTTATGGCCAGACTTATGCATGCAGTAATTGATGTTTCATTTGCAGTGAGTTTTTGAAGTGGACTTAAATTCACTCCAGCATCCTTGCTCCTAAGTAACTCGTCCTCATCTGTGATACAACTGCACAGTTCAAACAGGTTACAACCATGATTTAGTATTATGGCTTGGACACAGCATGCATGAATGTGAGCTGAAGATTTATTTTGATGTCATTTTTTCCCAGCAGAATTAAAGCAACCATCTGATTGTTTCATACAGACACACGAAAAAAAACACAAAAAACCAACCAAACAAACAAACAAACTCCTCTCAAACCTTGCATTTGAGCTCTGCTTTTGTACATGATTAAAAGAAGAAAGGAAAAAAAAAAGCCAACCCTGAATGTTTAGTTATTCTGTAACCAGGCATTTCGGGTCAAAGACACAGTAGGGATCAAAAAAGATAAGCAAAATTAAAACACCAAGGTCAGACAAGTTCTTCCTATGAGTAGGGAAGACAAATCCAAGGGGGAGGCAGGACACAAATTAGCATCCTCTCTCCACTTTGCTTCCCAGCCAAAGGCACTGAAAGTGTCTCCAAGGAGTAAAAAGATATCTCCTGTTAGAGAGTGCCAGTGCTGGCAGGGGAAATATGGAATCAAACACTCACAGCCGCTGCTGGAGAGGTTCCTCTTGAGCAATCGTGGTTGTCTGCAGAAGGAGAGGACTGCTGGGTGCAAGGGCCAGTGCCCAACAGTGGGAATTGGGGTTTGTTTCCATGTGCCTCACCTCACACTGAGTTACAGAATCACGGAATCAGTTTGATTGGAAAAGACCCTTAAGACCAAGCCCAACCATTGACCCAATACTGCCAGGGCACCACTAAACCATGTCCCTCAGCACCACATCTATGTGGCTTTTAAACCCCTCCAAGTATGGGGACTCCACCGCTGCCCAGGGCAGCCTGTTCCAGGGATTGACAACCCTTTTGGGAAATAAATTGTTCCTCATGTCCAACCTAAACCTCCCCTGGTGCAACTTGAGGCTGTTTCCACTTGTCCTATCACTTGTTCCCTGGGAGAAGAGACCAAACCTCACCTGGCTCAAGCCTCCTTTCAGGAAGTTGTAGAGAGCCTGAAGGCCTCCCCTGAGCCTCCCTTTCTAAGCAACCTCAGTTTCTTCAGCTGCTTTTCATTATAAGATTTGTGCTGTAGACCCTTCACCAGCTTTTCTCCTTTTCTTTGGACCTCAATGTCCTCCTTGTAGTGAGAGGCCCAGAACTGTGTGTGATGTGGCCTCACCAGTGCTGAGCAGAGGGATGCCTGCTGCCCTGCTCCCGCTGGCAGCTGCTGACATAGGCCAGGGTGCTGTCCTAAAGGCATCTTGGCTGCCCTCCTGCATCCTGACACTATTGTTTGGAGGCTGTCTGGGATGAAATAAGAACTGCTGTGCTGGTGTTCTAAGGCTTGTCCCTGTCCCTGGAGGCCAGTGGAGGTAGCCCACCACTTCGTTGGATGTGGGACACTTGACTTGCCAGGGCTGCTGCAAGGCTTTGGGCATCTCCTGTGTGATAGGAGCTGTTGGACATCTCTTCTGCAAACAACCCAAAGGCAGGACAGAATCCAAATGGCCACCGAGGAACTGCAGAGCTGCCCATGACTTCCAAGGGGCTGCAGGCACTCTGGCTTCTCTGGTCAAGTTTCTTCTTTCAGAGGCTTCAGCTGAGGGAAATGTGGGTCATACCATCATACCCAGCTTCCAAGCAACAGCTAGGGGAATTATTTTACCATGTAAGATCCTGAGATGAAAAGGGACTTTCTGGGGCTTCAGAGTCACCCTCCTCCTGTTACAGCTGCCTCTTCACCATGGCTGACATCTTCATCCCTCTGCTCAGAGATCACACGTCCAGGGACAGGCATTTAATTTGTGCCTTTCCCAGAGGATTTGGTGGTGTAGCTTGTGAGCCTGCTTGCTGGCCTGTCAGTGTACCCCTGCCCTGGTGATGGAAAAGTCACAAGGATGCTGCAGAAAAGCCTTCTCTAGTGTGATGGCACTTTTAAAATTATCTAACTGGAAATGGAACAGGCAGCATGTTGTGATGACCCAGCTTGACCTGCCTCCCCTAGAAAAAAGGAGATCATTTCCTGGAGGGTGCTTTTCAGGGTGAGAGTTCCCATCCCATTGCTGCCAGGCTGACCCTGAACTGTAAAACATCTCTGCTTGGGTGTGAGCTGGTCTGCTGGGTGAAACCTCACCAGGGCTACCAGGAGGCTCTCAATCAGATGATTCAGGATTCAAAGGATTCATCATGCTGGAACATGGCTTCAGTGCCAAGGACAACTTTATTTCAAGCTGGGAAACACCAAGCACAGGACAAAAGTGGAGACAGCCCATCTCCTATTAAGCTTAAGCTAACTAGTGCTAGCAGTGTGCCCCAAACCTGTAACTGAGAGGTCTCTAGCTTGCTTTCTGGTGTGCAGGTCCATCCATGGATCAGTTGTGTGCCCCAAACCTGTAACTGAGAGGTCTCTAGCTTGCTTTCTGGTGTGCAGGTCTATCCATGGATCAGTTGTGTGCCCCAAACCTGTAACTGAGAGGTCTCTAGCTTGCTTTCTGGTGTGCAGGTCTATCCATGGATCAGTTGTGTACCCCAAACCTGTAACTGAGAGGTCTATAGCTTGCTTTCTGGTGTGCAGGTC
>WBNM01046184.1:0-65966 GCA_013399055.1 Ramphastos sulfuratus | reverse complement strand
AGATGAAGCTCTATTTACAGCTCAGCACAACATACAAGCAGATATATACACTATATACAGGAATATTTACAATAATATACAAGTTAAAGGTAATACAGAAACACAACACCCCTCCCAGAAATCAGAGACCCCAGGAGGGGCTCCCAACCACCCTTCCACCTTCTCCCCACCCCTATACCTTACCCCAAGGTTTGCCTTACACGTAAGGAGAATTTTTAGGATCGGCCAGAGCGGGGATTAGAAGAAAAGTGGTTAGTGAAATTGATCGGCAGAGAGGAGAAGCCAGAAGCTGCTAGACAGCCCCAGACACTGTGCCCGACTGACTTATCTTTTGTTTTGAGTTCTTATTCCTAAACATCTCAGCAAGCCTATGAGTGAAGTAGACATCACCATTGTTTTCCTTTCACAGCCTGTAATATAATTTTCTCTATTAAAATATTCCAATTAGCTCAAACCAGCACACTGGCTCAAAAAGCCAGCAGACCATCCTGGTGAGACTGCAAAAGCCTCTTAGCAGCCTGTTGACTCAGGCAGCTGTTGCCAATCCCTGTGAAACAGGGTGGCAGTATCTCAGGCGGGTGCTTTGTCTGCAAGGTCAGGCTCTCTCATAAACTTCTCTGAGAGCCTTGAACTGCTCATTCACTAAAAGAAAAAAAAAGGCTAATAGCTGCTTTATCAGGACATGCTTCCTTTCTGCAGTGAGGACTGAGCCAAGCAGAGTGAAAGTTGTCATTTATGTTAACCCTCGGGTAACTTATTACTGAGTCTCATTCCACCCTGCCTGCTCCTAATCCCGATTGTGCCAAGAGCTTGAGCAAATAAGCTGGAAGTTCCTCTGGTTCACTCTTTGGGAGCAGGTCGTTCACCTGGTGCTGTAAATGGACCCACAAAAGAGGTGTGTTTTTTTCCAGGGGCTGGAGTGAACCTCACCTTGTTGGACTGGCCTTCACACATGACTCAGGAGCAGAATGAATCACAGCTCGTAGCATACTGAGAGCAGGAGGAGAGCAGAGCTGAGCTTGTCGCTGACGTGCTCCGAGGAGACCTCTTCAGATGGCAGGGCTTCAAGAAGAAATGTAGCTTCCTCTTGCTGGTGAGTTTGTGCAGACTAACAGGCATCCCTGCTGGGCTGGCTGGTGGCTTCATTTATAGCTATCTCTAAAGAAAGCTGTGCTTGTTTGTTTATTTAGCAAGCTCAAATCCTTGGAAATCTTAAGCGAAGGCTGTGTGACTGAAGTTTAGGGAGAGACTGCACAGCAAGTGAGAAGCAGGCTGGGATAACTCCTGCAGAGAAACAGCCTGAAAAGTAGTCAGAAGGGAAATATTTAGTATAACTCAGATTTGCTCTTTAACTTTTGACTTTACAAAGGTTCATAAGTAGTCCAGGCTACCTTCTCCCTTTAGTGCTTGAAATATAAACATTTTTTTTTTAATTGAACTTGCTCATTGATGCACCTTTATAAACCAGCTTACCCGTTTTTGTCGCTGTGGTGTGCCATTGTGTATCCTCCATGAATCCCAAAACCAGGGCATCCCACTTTTGTAATGCATTTGGGGTAACTGACACGTTTAACACAAGCAGGGCAGATAAGATAACCACCAGAGAGAGTCTGGATGGCAAGAGAGGGTCATACAAAGGCTGGGATGTTACGAGCACATTGTTCCATGCTGTGTAGTGCATGGTTAGTAGAAGTCCAGAAGGACATTGCCACCTTGTCAGGAGCTGGTCTCTGCAGAAGACTCCTCATTAGCAGAATGAGGACAGTGTGTGGGTTGGTAAGCAGCCTCAAGTAGTAGATCTGATAAAACCCAACCTGCAGAGCATGTGGTGGTTTCCCAGCACCATGTGCCATGCTCTATCTGGAAGGAGCCCATGTGCAGCTGGGGGCTGCATATTCCCATACAAGACAGGCCTCTCTCTGTGTTATGCCAACCTTTAAATTCTCAGCTCTGCCTTGTGCATATGGTGGGTCTCAGATCTCCAAGGGTTTCCATCATGAGGGAGAATTTTACAATTTAAGCCCTGGGATCAAAATGTAGAGCAAAAAGCAACCATCTGCCACTTTCCTTGTAGTTTCTTGAGATTTCATAGGATGCCACCAAAGTCCACAGAGCCTGGTTTACAGCAGGAGGGTTTGGGACAGCGTTGCTGAGTAACTCTCTGATCCTGAAGTACACTTAGCACACACATTTTGCAGCATTTGATGTGAAAATCCCATTTGCAAAACAAAAGAAGGAAATCACAAAATCGTTCAAGTTTACATTTAAACTCAAAGTAACAGAGTAAAATGTTTCTTTGTCCTCTTTGTTCTTTCTGACTTCTTCTATGCAAACATAAAATGCTTTCTCTCATTTGAGCTTCCTATGTTGGCTCTTGGGTGTCTTCAGAGTTTAGAGTTGTCTAAGGCCTGGATCTAAGGTCTTGTCCTCACCCAACAGCAGCCAGAGTGACTGCTGAGCATGGGGGCAGGGGAGCAGGGAAGAAGACATCATCCACACTCTCTCAACCTGTTTGGTAGAGCAGTGCTCACCCACGCTGGGCTGCAGGCAGCAGGGCAGAACAGCTGTGCAGGGGAATCTGAAGGAGATGACTTTAAAATCTCTCTTTCAGCCTCCAAACTTTCTTAAGGGCACGTCCAGTTCAATTGTGGGACTGACTGTTTCCTTACTGAGGAGGCTGGTGGTGCAGGCAATGTGATGGATCCTGCTGGGGTAGGTACATTGGCCTGAGTAGATTTCATAGCTCTGGTGAGTGATGCTTCCAAACTAGTTTGGTCAGTTTGGTGTAAAAGATCTCTAAAATAATGGAGGGTGGGTCCATGAAGTCTTTCACCTGAATTTCCTCTTAATGCACAATAAATATCTATTCTGCTACCATACTGCACCTCCTCCTGGGGGTGCTGGGGGAGATTTGGTGGTACTGAAGACTTTATGAAGTAGCAAAGTACTTTTAACAGCTTCCTAGCATCCCTGCTGTGCACAGCAGCTTTAGGGTGGACTCCAGGAGGTGGCACACAAGTTATGAAACACCTTAGAAGAAAATCAGCAACATGCATGCCAAATATTCCTGTCCAAGCAAACAATTAGACAGAAGCCTTGCACAGCAAGATTTCACACATTCAAGAGGCACTTGTTATTAGGGTGCAGGAGACTTGTTACTTGATTTCACTGGCACCAGGACTTTATTTCCTCCTTTCTGAGCAGTGGATAGGTTCCAGCCTACCTGAATGTAAGGTAATTTGGATTCCTAGCTGCAGGGAGCAGCTTTCTCCCCAGTCTCTGAAATGCAGAGTTAAAGTGAACCATGTGTTTGAGATTACTGTCCTCAAAGAATTGCTAGCAGGTGATTTTTCTGGCAGCAGGGAACAAGCCTGCACGCCTGGTTGGCTATCAAATGTGAACTTTGAATTGTGAAGGCATTGAGAAAGGGGGGAAATAGTAGCAATCGTTAGGTCTATAACCTACAGGACAAATGCTTCCCTGAGGAGTCAGCAGCAATGCTCTTGACACACCTGGCACGGTGGAAGGTGCTCCTGAGTGATTTCCAGGGAAGAGTTTCAGACAGCGCCAGGCCACACTGTAAGGCAGGTAGAAGTTGAGAGCGTCATAAAAGTCTGAGTCTTCATACAATAATTAATGGCCTATGGGGCCAGCCTGTCTGAGGGACTTGTGTGTTGTGGTGTCACCCACCTGCGAGTGGGTGACTGTTCAGATGAGCAGCAAGCTGAGGAGAGCCACCTGGACATCTCAGATGAACTCACAGTGGATAATTGGAGCCCTCTGCTCTGGTCAGGTCCCTCCAAAGGAGGATGAAGAACTGAGTGGGATAATCAGTCATAAAAGCTGGATTGATGCCACTAATGAATGAGGGACTAAAGGTCAAGGAGAAGCTTTCTGCTTCCCAGAAGGATGGGAGATATCTTTGCTTCAGTGGCAAGCCAGCTATTCCTCCTCTTGAAGCTGAGCCCTCCACTTCCTCATCTCCACACCCTTATTCTACCATCCATAGGCCAGCAGCACACAGGCACTGTCCAAGGATTGTGACAGGGCAGCAAGAAGGGAAACAGTGAGCTTAGCTGAGGAGGAACTGGCTCTCAGCAGCAGAGCTCCCATCTGCACAGGGTCATCTAGGCAAGGGCTCCAACCTCTGTGCCAGACCAGCTGCTTTTCACCCACGTCTGGGACTAATCTGTAGCAGTTGCCCTGTCACCCCATGACACCTCTCCAGCAGAGAAAAGAGGCTCAGGAGGAGGATGGAAGACCTATGGGTCAAAATGAAAATGGATGCAATGAAACAGTCATCCTGATCCCTATGCCAGTATGAAGTATATAAAGTTATTCTCAGCCCAGGGAATGTAGGGTGGTCACATTAAATGGGAAGGCAGTCATCAAGGGCAGAAGGAAGAGGAGAAGGTCAGGAGAAGCCCAAGCAGGAGGCCCCCTCCTTAGCAAACTTCCCCCTTCATACTGAGCAGGATGTTTCTGGTCTGGGATACACCTGTGGCAAACTCAGCTCAGCTACCCTGGCTGACTCCAAACTGATCATGCCTTGCAGCCCATGGTTGCCCTGGGATTCTGTCCCAGCTAAAGTAGGACATAGACTCACTCTGCTGTCACCTCAATGGCTGCCAGAATCTGCACCCCATCCTGGCAGCTCAGGCTCATGTCTGCAGAAGAAAACAGATGCCACAGCTGTGAGGTTATTCCTCTCCTCTCTCTTTGTCTTTCCCAGGTGTCTGTGCATTGAAGAAACACCAGTGAAGGTGTGAGCCACTCCAGCTGCACATACAAATATGAAGTTCTTCTGGATGATTTCATTTTTCCTGCTGCAAGGTAAAGTCTTGCCTTGGAAGATAATGGTGTGGGTGAAGTAGGTCACACGTGCTGAGGCTGTGCCTCTTCAGAGGCTCTCACCCACGCCAGGCTCAGCAGGGGTTACAAGAAGACATTGTCTGCAGGCCACGTTCATGGGAGGTGGATGTACACGTGCAAGAGCTTCCAGCATTGTTGTGTGGCTTCATGAACGCCTCACAGGCTGAGGCAAGCACCTACAGATAGTATATGGCAAAGGCACACACTACAGACCTGAACTTTCTGCAGAGAGAGCTGCTTCTTCCCTCCATGGGCCCATTTTTCTCAGCGTACACCAGCAGCAGCCTGGCTCAGCCATGGGGACAGTTGCACCTTGAGCCTGTGCTTAGAGCACTTGCAATGTCTTTAACACTAAGGAAGCCACCCACCTGATGGACATTTGCTATTTTCTAAAGAAAATATCTGTATCTGTTGGGGCTTTCTGCACCTCTGCTGTGCAGAAGGATGTTACAGCTGACACTTTAAGATTAGACAGTGAAACTGCAAAGATCTGAGCCTCAAACTCTCCTCCCCTTGTTCCCCAGAAACAGAGACATTAAAGGCATTTCATCCAGCTGGATCAGGACATCAGGATGTCAGGGAAGCCAGCAGTGATGTTTACCAAAGGGCTCAATCCTAGGAGATGAGCTTACTATCATCTCTTCTCTGGGAAACAACAGTTTGTCTCTTGAATGCCTTTCTCCCTACGCTGATTTCCCAGCTCAGAATCAGATGTCATTCCCATCTGCCCTATGCACTCTGCGTGTCCTGTGTTCAGAGGGTGGCCACACTCACGTGCTGATTTCTTTGCAGACACTGGAGCTTTCCTGATGAAAAATGCTAAAGTCAAGCTGTGTTTACAAGCCAGCCCAATGAATGGGAATGTATTGCTGGAGGACTGTAACCCAGAGTCAGATTTGCAGGAGTGGTCTTGGCAAGGTGATTATCTGATGAATCACGGCACAAAGAGCTGCCTCTCTGTGATGGGGGCCAACATCCTGCAGACGAGACTCTGCAGCAGCATGGGCTACGCAAGCTGGGACTGCTCAGATTCACTACTGTCTCCTCTGGGCAGCAGCCAGGGCTACCTGGTGGCCAGCAGGAAGAAAATTGTTCTCAGTAACGTGCGAGGCCTCAAGGCCCAGTGGCAAGATGCTGAAGACAGGAGCGTGTGCGAGGAGAAAGCAGGTGAGTGCTGCACACCTGAGGACACACTGCTGGGGAACGTGGAGAGGCACAAGCAGGGTCTTAGGGTTTCCCAACCCTGAGTGCCCTACTGTAATGGGGTCTGCAGTGTGATCCAGAAATTCTCTCCACTTCCGAGTGCATGAGCTAAGACTATGCCCTCACAGCTGCATTCTGCCTGGCTGGGGAGATGCGCTGGGCAGCCCTGGGAGCCGAGGGGACAGCCATCTCCCACCTCAAGCATAGCAGTGAGCAACCATCGTGTCTTTCTGCTCTTTTCCTCCACAGCCAAGGCAGAGCAAGATATGCACTTCCTTGCAGCCCTCACCAGTACCCAAGTGTATGAGCATGCAACAGGTGCACAGCAGGTGCTGGGTATGGATCAGGAAGAGCTGGAGGAGCTGCTCTGGTTCTTCCGCAGAGAAGACCGTAAGTGCCACTGGCTCCTGGCTTGAGAGCTGAAATAGAGATGCACACCGTGGCTGTTCACCCTCTTGCATACTGAAAGTGCCTGAAAGAATTACCTGAGGAGGTGATTTACCCTAGATATGGAAACCCTCAGTTTTATCTCCAGAAGCAGCAGGCCACAAGCAAAGACAATCACAAGACTTTATTAAGATAGTCTCCTCCCAGAGAAGGGTTCAGCCTCTTTCCAGGCACAGCCTGTCAAAAGAGCAAAGGTCTGGATGATCAGTGATTTTGGCAGGGTGGAGGGAGCAGATTGGTATGAGCAGGTCAGTGCCCTGAGGATCAATTTCAAAGCCACAAAAATCAAGGACGGGGCACCTGCTGCCACCCATGCTGCACACCCCAGGCGGTGTTTGAAGGGAAAACCTCCCTGCCTGAGTGTGGCAGTGGCCAGAAAGGCTGCAGAGTTGGGGAGCCTCGCTGGCTGTGTTGGTGGTGGGATGTTGTAACTCACAGTCTTGCTCCCACCCTCAGGCAGGGTCACTCACTGCTCTGGGACAGTGAGAAAAGCCACACACACAGCTGCAAGAGAGACAGAGCCCCAGATGGGAGGCTGTGAGTGGCAGAGTGCAGTTGTCTAAGTCTCCTGCTCAGGGATGAGGAGTTGCCTGAGGTTATCCCCAGAAATGTAACCTGAATGCTCCACTCTGGGTACTGAGCTGGACACCAGCACCTCTGCCCTTATCCTGCAACCAAGCCTGAGCTTGGCTGTCCTCACACAACACTGGGCTGGGCTCTGTGTGTGCTAACACTGCCTCTTTGTGCTTCCCTCAGCATCACCGTGGAATTACTCCATCCTTGCACTTTCTTCCATGGCCATGATTTTGGGTCTTGTCCTCCTGACCATTAACATTTCACGAAACAGGTAAGTCAGAGGACCTGAAAGTGTTCACTGAACCACACCCCCACCCCGACAGACAGGCGTGTGGATTTGGCAGGGCAGGGATGCCAAAGCACAGGGAGAAACAAACCTGGAGTGATGGGAAGAAGAGCAAAGACAAAGTCTTTGAGCTGTGCTTTGCTTTAAAACCTTCTCTGTCTCCCTGCTTTTCTTCTGTGTCACTTGTAATGAGCTGCTTCACTCCTCCAGG
Source organism: Ramphastos sulfuratus (assembly GCA_013399055.1). NCBI lineage: Eukaryota > Metazoa > Chordata > Aves > Piciformes > Ramphastidae > Ramphastos > Ramphastos sulfuratus. The sequence goes on along the minus strand of WBNM01046184.1, from coordinate 58,371 downwards.
CTCTGCATCCTCTCTAGTAAAGTATCTGCACCCTGTGCCCAGCCCAACAGGGCTGCTGGTAGAGAAATGTCTTGTAAGGTGTTCTCCCATAAGTAGCAGGGCTCTGGATAGGACTCTTGAGACCCTTCCTTACCTGTGAAATTCCCCTGAGCCCCCCAGTTGGCTTGGATGCCTGGCACTCAGCAATGGGAGTCCAGGAAGGAGGATAATCAATCACTAATCAAGCACAGAGGCACAGCTGAGGAGCTGCAGCCAAGGAGCAATGCACTGTTTTGTACAGCAAGAAAAGTTACACCCAGGTCAGAGCTTTCACCTTAAAATGGGAGAAAAAGAGCTAATGCTCCAAGTCTGCCCTGCTGTCCTTTAAGTGATGGTTTACTGGGTGTTACTGCCTCTCTCTGGGCAATGTGGTGCATTCTGAGTGCAAGCTCCTCAGCTCTGTGTGCACTCAAACACTTCAGAGCACTTATATGACACAGTGCATGCAGCTGGCTGTGTCTGCCCAAAAGCAGCTAATGTGTTCCTAGGCCTTGGGATGTAACCAAGTAGATCCTTGCCCCTAGATGTGGGCTGGATTTGCTGCTTCACACCGTGTTTCATTTTGTGCCTTGCCTGCAGGAAAAGGAAACTCCTCACGTATCAAGTAGCACAAATGGCACTGCAGGCTGAGCTGGAAGCCAAGCAAGCCCTGATGCCCATGCAGCAGGAAAACAGCCCAGCCGAGCTGAAGAAACAGGAGCCAGTGCCTCAGGATCAGAGATCAGGAGATGTGGTGGTGCAGTGGAAGGACGGGACTGTTACGTCTCTGTACACGGAGATACCTGAGGATGCCATATAATGCAGCTGAAGCCAAACCATTCAGGCCCTGAGGACTGGGTCAGAATGTCTCAGATCACACTGATGGAAGTTTAAAAAAGCAGGTTAGCCTGGGAAACAAAAAAACACAAGGACCAGAGCTGCTCCCATGAACATGGCCGTGGACTCTAGGCCAAGCAGTGCCTCCCCCATTTCAGCTCCTGGCTTGCAGGTCCTGGCCCAGCTGCCAGGCTCAGGCTCAGCTGCCTCCAGCCTTCTGTGCCAGCTTCACCCCTTCCCTCAGATGCTGCCTCACTGCAATTGAGTGGGAACTGAGCTGAGGCAGAAGGTGGGAGGTGAGAGAGGGGGTGGATTGCTGTGGCCAGCCAGGGAACACACTGTCCTGTCCCAGCAGAACAGCCACGCTGAAGCCGAGGCACTTCTGTTCTTTTCAGAAATCATCTTTATTAAAGTATTTTCCAAAGTGGTTGATTGAAATCCCACAGTGAAGCTCTCAGCTCCCATCAGTAAGGTCATATATATACACATCTATCTTGATGTCTATCTGTACAAGTGCACACCTGGACATTTGACTCTGCAGCTCCAGGGAGAAGCAGAACATTTAACCTGACAGAGCAAACAGAAACGAAGGCACAGCCCTTGGCACAGGTAGAGCCTGGTCTGCCTTGGGATTCACTTCACACCCTTCACTGGGTGCACGTAGAAGCCATGAAATAATTTAAGCCGTTTTTGGAAGCAGATCAGTCTTTTAAACACAGGCTGTGCAGAGCGTGTCCTTGGCAGTGGAGCATCTCTCCTTGCAAAGCCTTTGGAAAGGAGCACTGCAGCATACAAATTGGGTTAAAACCCCAGCTCTTCTGGTATGATGTATTTCAACGCATGGGAATCAGTTGCAGGACACCTGAGGCCTTTAGTTGGCTGACACAAAGTCTGCACCATCCTCCTTTGGATTAAAAAAACCCCAAGAGAAATTCCTTCTACTTATTGCTTGGTCGGGGGGCCTGTGAGACAGAGTAGGTATTATGGGTGCCTCTGTGCTTGATTAAAGATTGATTTTCCCCCCTCCTGGGCTCCAGTTGCTGGCTGCCAGGCACCCAGGCTGACTGGGAGGCCCTGGGTTCAGCCCTTACCCTTTATGCAGCTCCAGCTGCTCCAGGAACTGCCTGGATCCACGTGGAAAGCCAAGCTGGACCCGCTGGATGTGAACACAGCAGCAGGAGATGAGAGCCAAGGCAAGGGCAGGCAGAGTGATGCTACAGCACACTTTGGGCTCTCAGCACCATGTCTGCTCACCAAATTGCCAGTGCAGGCTTTATTCCAGTGCAGAGGTGGGCGCCACCATCCACCGTGGTGCCCGCAAGTCCACCATGAGTGGGCTCAGCCCGAGAGATGGGACGACAGGAGTCTCTCTCCTCCTCCACAGCCCACAGGGACATAACCTAAAATATCTTGAAGCCTTTCAGCAGGGTGAGCGTGGGAGCTTTCCTCTTGCTCTGAGCCCGCGAGGACTTGACAGTGACCAGCTTGGCCTGGGCCACCGAGGGGACCTCCTTGTAGTTGACAGTGGAGAGGGTGTTGAAGGTGCAGCTGGCCAAGCCGTGGCGGGTCGGCAGGGCCACCGTCGTGGCCAGCGGCGGGCAGGGCTGCTCCTCCGTGATGAAGAGTGGCCGGACAGGCTGGCTCCGCTCCGCCTGGCGCCGCACCTCCCGCACGGCTTCGTGGAAGACCTGCTGCACCCCCGCGAAGTCCTGGCACGCCGACACCTCGTAGAAGAGGCACCCGAACCTGCTCGCCAGCGACATCCCTTCAGCAGCAGGCACCTGCCTGGCGACAGCAGAGGGAGTAGGTGCAGCGTCCCTCAGGGTGCTGCAACCACCCAAAAGGCAGAGCAAGGGGTACAGGAGGGGAACACCCCATACCTCCTTCCCAGGGCAGCACCTGCTTGTCCTCCGTCCTGGGACAAACAGGGGACATGGTTTCAAAAAGGTTTTGCCTTTCGCGTTGTTATGGGCTAATCAGGTCCCTGGGAAGCCCTGCAGCCTCCCGTGCTGGGTGAGCCTGGCGGGGATCTGTGCCAGGGGCACAGGGGGCTGGGAGCAATGGCATCATGCTGGGAAGCAGGGAGGAGATGGGACAGTTCCTCATTATGGGAAGAAGGAAGCCTCCCACCAGAATCCGTGCTGAAAGCATGGGGGGTTTCAGCAATGCATGGGGGAAGGGGGTGTTCAGCAACGGATGTGACTCAAGGACCCGTGGGACCAACACTCAGCACAGCCTCAGGGCGGCACAGAAGGCCAGAAAAACACACGAGGACATCCAGTTCTGGCAGCAGAACGGGAGAGAGTGGGCTCCAGAGACAGGGCACATCCAAAGGGGAGTAAGGAGCTGGAGTGGGCTTAAGTCCTGCCCACTGCCTCACCATGCAGCCCAAAGACATCCCTCTGAAAATACCAACGGGTTCAAAATAAGCACATTCCCAGCCTGGGCAGAAGAGCAGGAAGCTGGGAGATGTGGGAGAATGTGGCAGATACTGATGGGGGTGGAAATAACCACAGGAAAAATCAGATTTGGGTTTTCCATCCCAGCTGGAGGGCTGGTGGGGATCCATGAGCTCTTCTCCACCAGGAAAAGGCAGCCTGGCTCCACTCCATTACCTGTACTGCTCCATGTCCAGCTTGTTGCCCAGCAGGAGCACAGGGCGGCGGCGCTGGCAGCTCCTTGTGTGCAGGGCGAGGACCTCCAGGTACCGCTGGCAGCCCTCGAAGCTCTTCCTGTCATCAATGCTGTAGACAACAAGGAAGGCGCTGGCCCAGCGTAGGTAACGCTCACAGTTCTCAGGGCCATCCTGGGGACAAGAGGAGCAGCTGAGCCATGATCCACCTGTGCTCCAAGCCATGTCAAGCTGGGCCTTTGCCACCAGTGGTGCCCTGGTGCCTCACCTGGTCAGCAGTGTCCATCACCTTCATCAGCACAGGCTGCTGGTCCACCAGCTCTTCCGAGGTGTAGGTGTCCTCTACAAGGAGAAGGGTGGTTGTAAGGATGGGCTGAGGTGTTTCATCTTCTCCAGAGCCAAGCAAAATCTTAGATGCTTGGGACATCATGGAAAACTCTCTGAGAATAACTGTCCTCTGCCAATACCTCCCACCTTGTTCCTTTTCAAGACAATGTTATTGGTGGGGGGGGGCTGGCAGTGATGCCACCGGGCAGGCTCAGCTGGGAGTGGCTATTTCCCACCATGTGCTGCAAGCATGGGCTCCCACGGGAGAAAGAGAGAAGGGGAAAGAGCCCAGCTGGTGATCACTGCACCCAGGGATCAGCCTTATCTAAGTGCCATGACCTGTCCAGATAGAGCCAGCTAAGGGCTGATGTTGGAGCTGTTTCCTAATAAATCAGGCGAAAGGAGCACCCGTTCCTTCAGGAGGGCAGGCAGGGAGAGCTGCTGAGCTGTTCCCCTGGGAGAAAGATGTCTTCTCACAGCTCAGTCCTAATGGATGCATTTTGGAAAGGTTTTGACATGGGAAGATGAAACCACATTCCCAAAAAAGAGCCAAGGAGGAAAAGATTTATCCTGCTTTCCGAAGAGCCACTGAGCTATTAGGGGCTGAAGCCAGTTCCTGGACATGATCCATATCGCCCTAATGTCCCTGATAAATCATTTATGATTCTTCCCTGTGCCCTGGAGTCAGGCCCAGCAAAATAGTTATTAATTACTCAGACTGAGTGGGAAAAAAAAAATGCTCAAAACTGCTTGCAGCAAAGCACAGCCCCAAGTCCACCCATTTGTGCCCTGCCCCCAGCCCTTCCCCTGCCCAGCACTCCTAGGAGCTCCCTAAGGACCCCCCAGTAATTAATCTTTCAGTCTCTTTGGGGTGATGCAAGAAGCCATCACTCCCTTGTGGGACATAGCCATAGAGAGAGTGCTGCTTGCACCTCTGTTTTGACAGGCAGGCTTGGGTCAAATCCAGCCCTTCCGTTGTTTTCCCTGTAATTCTGGGTGGCTGTTGGTTTCCTTTCCTCTTAAATGCTATGTTCATGGGAAAACTGGGAGGTGGGAAGGATGCTCTGTGGGAGTTCATGGGTAACAACCCAGAAAAAAAAAAAAAACCAAAACAACTTAGGGAAGGCATCTTACCGAGGTTGGGATCATACTCGCTTATGAACCTCTTGGTTAGAAACTTCACGGTCAGGGCTGCGGGAGGCGAAAAGAGGTGGTGAGATGGATGTCCCCTCCACGGCACTACCACCCCGGCACCCCGCCCCCCCTCCAATGCCTGGGCATTGCTGTGGCATCTAAGCACCTATCTCACCTGACTTGCCGGCCCCTCGGCACCCCAGGATGGCCACGTTGCACTCGGTGAAGGGGCTCTGAGGCGGCCGCTCGCCGCCGGCTCGAGGTTTGCCAAACATCGAGGACATCCTCGGTCCTACAGGCGAGAGAGGAAGGGACGTGGGACACCCGCTGACATGCCCCATGAGGACCTCCTCACTGCTTCTCGTCCATGAAGTGCCTCCGCCCGGGGGGCTCAGCAGCACTGGGGAGGGGGGTCTGCTGCCTCCATCTGCATCTTGGAGCCAGGGTGGCCGGCATCACCATCCCGCAGTTAACTCCATCCAAGCAAAGACAGGGACCCCGCCTCAGCCCTCCCTTTGCAGCCCAGAAAGAGAGGAGAAATGCAGCCTCCCACCTTCAGATCCGCCGCTGGAGAAGCCGTGCGGCCCGCCGCGCTCTGAGGAGGCAGCAGCCCCTCCGCCGCCGGACTGCCGATGAATGAGACAGGCGGAGGCCAAGGCGGCCTCGGGCCCCAGCCAAATTCCTTGTAAGGAAACTGCTGCGCCAGCGCCGGGCTGGACACGCTGCCCGGACACCGCGGGGACATCACACACCGGTGCCCCGAGCTCCCGGGGCTTCCAGCCTGGACCCCGTGGGCTGGGACCCACCGTGTCTCCGCTTGGTGGCCACCTCACCTTTCGCTCGTACTTTGGTGCGTCTCAGCACCNGGAGGGGGGGTGGAGGCTGCTCTCTGGCCGTGCCGCTAGGATTGTTGCCCCTTAATGCAGGCAGGGTATTTTTAAACTCGCCCGAAATAGTCTGGGAGTGTGGAAGTCTCTGTAAGCCCCGGGGATGGAGAAGATGAGGAGCATGGGGAGCATTGGGAGGATGGAGATCCTGCGGGAAACGCATTTGCCTTTGGGAACCCCTGGACCGCAGATGCCCCAGCTTCGAGTGCAGATCAAGGATGCTTTAAAGCCAATGGAGCTAAATGAGATGTTTTCAGCTGGATACCCGTGAACGTTAAGGACAGTGACACAAGCACAAAGCTCTTACCTCCCCTAAACTCAGATTCTGGGAGGGAACCTGCCAAACACACACCCCCCCACCCTCACCCCCAACACACACTGGGGGCAACAATCCTGGNTTATGAATCTTCCCTGTGCCCTGGAGTCAGGCCCAGCAAAATAGTTATTAATTACTCAGACTGAGTGGGAAAAAAAAAATGCTCAAAACTGCTTGCAGCAAAGCACAGCCCCAAGTCCACCCATTTGTGCCCTGCCCCCAGCCCTTCCCCTGCCCAGCACTCCTAGGAGCTCCCTAAGGACCCCCCAGTAATTAATCTTTCAGTCTCTTTGGGGTGATGCAAGAAGCCATCACTCCCTTGTGGGACATAGCCATAGAGAGAGTGCTGCTTGCACCTCTGTTTTGACAGGCAGGCTTGGGTCAAATCCAGCCCTTCCGTTGTTTTCCCTGTAATTCTGGGTGGCTGTTGGTTTCCTTTCCTCTTAAATGCTATGTTCATGGGAAAACTGGGAGGTGGGAAGGATGCTCTGTGGGAGTTCATGGGTAACAACCCAGAAAAAAAAAAAAAACCAAAACAACTTAGGGAAGGCATCTTACCGAGGTTGGGATCATACTCGCTTATGAACCTCTTGGTTAGAAACTTCACGGTCAGGGCTGCGGGAGGCGAAAAGAGGTGGTGAGATGGATGTCCCCTCCACGGCACTACCACCCCGGCACCCCGCCCCCCCTCCAATGCCTGGGCATTGCTGTGGCATCTAAGCACCTATCTCACCTGACTTGCCGGCCCCTCGGCACCCCAGGATGGCCACGTTGCACTCGGTGAGGGGGCTCTGAGGCGGCCGCTCGCCGCCGGCTCGAGGTTTGCCAAACATCGAGGACATCCTCGGTCCTACAGGCGAGAGAGGAAGGGACGTGGGACACCCGCTGACATGCCCCATGAGGACCTCCTCACTGCTTCTCGTCCATGAAGTGCCTCCGCCCGGGGGGCTCAGCAGCACTGGGGAGGGGGGTCTGCTGCCTCCATCTGCATCTTGGAGCCAGGGTGGCCGGCATCACCATCCCGCAGTTAACTCCATCCAAGCAAAGACAGGGACCCCGCCTCAGCCCTCCCTTTGCAGCCCAGAAAGAGAGGAGAAATGCAGCCTCCCACCTTCAGATCCGCCGCTGGAGAAGCCGTGCGGCCCGCCGCGCTCTGAGGAGGCAGCAGCCCCTCCGCCGCCGGACTGCCGATGAATGAGACAGGCGGAGGCCAAGGCGGCCTCGGGCCCCAGCCAAATTCCTTGTAAGGAAACTGCTGCGCCAGCGCCGGGCTGGACACGCTGCCCGGACACCGCGGGGACATCACACACCGGTGCCCCGAGCTCCCGGGGCTTCCAGCCTGGACCCCGTGGGCTGGGACCCACCGTGTCTCCGCTTGGTGGCCACCTCACCTTTCGCTCGTACTTTGGTGCGTCTCAGCACCTCATTGAGCACCCCCAGCACCTCGCCGTATCCCCAGCACCTCACTGTGTCCCCAGCAAACAGAAGCCTGGTCCCGATCCCCTGGCTGAGGCCGGCGCACTCATTGCACCTCCCGCGGCAGACTCAGCTCCCGGGGTCGATGCCGCCTGCACAACTTCCTGCCCACCACTCGCTCGGCTTTTTCGGATGCACTGAGGCACAGACATCTGCTGTTGCCGGCGCAGAGCAGGAGAACCCCCTTTTCCACACGCGAGTGGGATCCCGAGGGACAGGGGCGCACGGGGAGTACTCACCGTTGCCCGCATCGAGCCATCAGCCGGCACCCAGCGGACTCCGAGCCCGGGGTGGTGGCGGAGGCTGAAGTCAGCGTTGTCATGGCAATCGCAGCCATTTGGGATGGGGCTCAGCGCCCGGGACCGCAGGATACGGCCCCCTGGGCTGGCCCCGAGGGGTGTCTATGGGAGGAGGNCCCCCCCCACCCTCACCCCCAACACACACTTGGGGCAACAATCCTGGTGCTTTGCTGTCCTGCAGGGCCCCAGGAGCTCCTGGCTTCTGGAATGAGAGGCTAAGGAAGGAGATAAAAATTCACCTTCCACGGGGTGGGCTGCTTAGGTTCAATAATGCATGAAAACTAAGCAGCAGTTGGAGGTGTTGATAGGGACAGTCAGGGAGCAGGACCCCTGTTGCTGACTCCCCTCAGCACCCCAGGCAGAGGTGAAATAGGGTTTCTAGCCAGGAAAAGCTGAGACTAGCCCACAACCAGTGACGTGCCACGACAAACACTTTTCACTGACAACTTCTACTTGAGTCGCTGCAGGATTGTCCCTGCCTGCAGCTAGGTGTTACAGGGAGAGAGATGAGCTCTTCAGATAGAGGGGACTTTTTTTGGTGAGAAGGGGTTGCTGCACTTCTTCTTCCTCACCATGGGATCCCCAGATGAAGCACAGACTGGTTTATGGCTCCTTGGATGGATATTGCTCAAGTTGTGTGATGCCAGCAGAGGAGGGTAGCAAAGGGAATGGATCCATAGAGGTCCCTCCTTGCCTGTGGCCATGCTTGGGGTGCGTAGCAAAGCACCATTCCTACAGCGAGGCTTGGTAGCAGGCACCAAGATTCACTGACATCAGTTGCCTGCCTGTAGCCATAAATCCCGTTTTTAAAGGGATTAATAATAACAACAGCAACAACAACAACAACGCAGCAACATCCTCTTCCCAGCCCTGCAAAGGTGCTGCCCTCTCTGGGATGGGGACCGTCCCTTTAGAGCATCGCAAGCAGGATGCCTGAGAGAGAGGGAGCGAACCTGAAGCGGTTTAGCATCGTCCATACGACAAGCCACGACAGAGGTGGACATCGCCAGCATGACCCATGCTGACCGGCGACACCGGAGCCCTGACGCTTTGTGTGCTTTGGGTGGGCAGCTGAGCCCGGCGGATGCCTTCGGAAGGCCCTGGTCACGAGCTCGGCTATCTTTAGCCCAAGGTATTTATGTTACACGGCAGCGGCGTGGCAGCCGCCGGGCGCCACAGCAAAGGCATCAAAGGGCGGTGGAGGCAGAAGGGGCTGCACCAGGACGCGGCATGGAGGAGCAGCAGGTGCTGACTCCCACCCCGCGGGAGCTTCTGAGCCCTGCGGTGAGGATGGCCTCTGAGGAAGACGGCTCCCGAGCAGGGTCCCCGGAGCGGGTACGTATCTGGGTGGAGGAGCAGCCGTTCTGGGTGGAGAAGAGCCTGCTGGTGGAGAGCAGCGAGTACTTCCGTGCCCTCTTCCGCTCGGGCATGAGGGAGAGCACGCAGCAGGAGCTGGGGCTGGGGCAGCTGAGTGCGGCTGGCTTCCTCGCCATGCTGCGAGTGCTGGCAGGCGAGAGGCCCGTCCTCGACAGCGAGGAGACCTTCCAGGCGGTCGAGTGTGCTGCCTTCCTGCAGGTGAAGCCCTTGTCCAAGTACCTGATCAACTCCATCAACTCTGACAACTGCATCTTGCTCTTCCAAGCTGCTGCCATATTTGGTCTACTGGACCTCTTCCACTCTGCTGCGCTCTACATCAGAGACAGCTATGCTGAGCTGCAGGAGTACTTGGACTGTCTCTCCGATGACCTGCTGGCCTATGTGGAGACTCTGTTGCCCAGCACCTTTGTGGCAGTAGGAGCCCACACACCCACCTTTGAGTTCCTGGAAGACCTCTCCAGGACCATCTGCTACCTGGACGAGGACACCAATACATGGAGGACCCTCTCCTGCCTGCCACTGAGTGCCAGCACATTCCTAGCCGGCATGGCAACCATGGATAATAAGATCTACATTGTAGGTGGTGTCTACGGGGCCAGCAAGCAGGTCGTGGAGAGCAGCTTCTGCTACGATGCCAACACCAACACCTGGAGCGAGTTCCCCAGCCCCCATCAGCTGCGCTACGAAGTTAGGTTGGTGGGCCACGAGGGCTACCTCTATGCCATCGGTGGGGAGTATGAGAAGATCTCACTGAAGTCTGTGGAGAGATACGATGTGGCCTCCAACACCTGGATGTTTGTCTCTGACCTGCCACAGCCAAGCACAGCAGCACCGTGTGCCCAAGCCCTGGGGCAGATCTTTGTTTGCTTGTGGAAGCCGCTAGACACCACTGTCATCTATGAGTATGAAACCCAGCAGGATGAGTGGCTTCCTGTCACTGAGCTCAAGCGGCACCAGAGCTACGGGCACTGCATGGTGGCCCATCGTGACAACCTTTACATCATGTGCAACGGCCCCTCGGATGACTTCCTGCACTGTGTCATCGACTGCTTCAACCTGACGTCACGGCAGTGGATGGCCCTGCCTGGGCAGTTCCTGAACAGCAAAGGAGCCCTCTTCACTGCTGTCATCAGGGGTGACACCGTCTACACTGTCAACAAGATGCTGACACTTCTCTACTCTGTGGAAGAGGAGACCTGGAAGTTCAAGAAGGAGCGGGCAGGCTTCCCACGACCTGGTTCACTGCAGACCTTCCTCCTGCGGTTGCCGAGGCGTGACCACGACATCGCAACGTAGGTGGCCCCCATCCCACCCTGGGATGTTCTCCTTGCACGTGGCCTCAGCTCTGCATCTGCCGCTCCCCTGAGCCCCTCTCCTCCTCTATGGAGCCGTTCTCACGTGGACCTTGGAGGTGACATTAGACCCTGGCAGAGGGAAAGGGGCTGCAGGCAGCTGCTGCCTGCCTCCGTCTGCCCTTCATGGGCTGTGTGCAAAGTCCTACCAGACGTGGGCTCATGAGCCAGCTGCGTGCAGGGCTTGGTGCCTTCTGCAAAGGGCAGGCGCCAGAGAGACACAAACGTGGGCTTTGGGCTTTGTTTATTGTGACTGCAGTCTGAGGGTGTGCAGCACCCCACCTCCTCTCTGCTCTGGTGGGAAGTTGTTCATTATGACCTGGAATTAAAAGGAAAGCTACAAAACCCCTCTTGGGTTTGGAGTGGATTTTTCCTCCTCTCCTGAAGGAAAATCCCTCCTAACAGGGATCCACGTCAAGGCTCGATCCTGCCCACTGAATGCTTGTTCAGCTGTGCCTCTGTTTCAGAGCTGTACGTGGGCACGCGGTTCCCACACAGCCCCATGCTCCCCGGGGAGGTCTCCATGGCTGCTCTTGGCTACAGTGGAGTTCTGGGAGGAGGAGGAGAGGAGATGGGGGGGTTGAAAGAAAGCATCTCCTGGGCATTGAGTACTTAATGCACTGAGGAGGGCTCTGAGACCTGGGAACCATCCTTCATGTCCCCAAGTTTCTGCTCCAGGCTTGCCTGTCAAGCCTCAGCACAGTCTCAATGGGCTGGCAAGTGCTGGCACTTACCAGAGGCTCATTTGAGGGTCAGACAGAGGAAATACAGAGGGTTCAAAAAGGAAGAGAGGACATGCCATTATTGCATGGTGATTCCAGGCTTGCAGAGGTCTTCTCCATCAGCAGAGCTCCATGATCAGATGAGCTGTTCTTATGAGATACCACCCATGGCATGGAAGGTTGGTAGCCCTCAACACCAACTCGGGATGGCTGGAGAACACAGAGCTCCCCTTGCAACAGCAGCACTGCTGAGAGATCCATGAGGACTGGAACAGCAGCACACCCAGACTATGGCTCAGCAGGTTCCCATCCATGGGGCAGGCTCTGGGCTGCCTGTGCCAGCCTGGCTGAGATGGAGCGGAAGGGAATACCAGCTGGGATGCCTCAAATGCCTCCGCTGCTGGCCCTCGCCAAGTTCTCAGCATTTTCAAAACAGTTCCTGCAGTTGAGAAAAAGCCCCACACAACACAACCACAAACCAAAACAAACAAGAAAACCTCAGCTAGTGTCCACATCCAGATTGAAACCCATTTGGTGCACCTTGTCCCCATCTGCCCTCTTCACTGTCCCTGGCCAGGGATGGGGACAGCAGGTAGTGGAGGTGCAGGTCTGATGGCAGCACAGTGGAGGCCAAGGACACTGGTGGGCCTCATGCAGCACTAGAGCATGGTGCAGCATTAGCTGAGTGGCACAGCTCATCTGGAGGGCCACCAGGAGAAAGCTCCTCAAGTCAAATCCTTCCCTTCCTAGACAAGCCTAATGAAGATTTCCTGCTGTCTTCACCTAACTGAAGGCAACACATGGAAGCACATTACTTTAAAACCACTTTAAGATGAACAAACAACTTAAATCCTCCATTAAAAGAACATTAAAATAATTCTATTACTGAAATATTCATGAGGGGCTCCTATGGGTAACCTCGGACAGCTGAACTTGGCAGGCTCTCCCACCCATCCCTGACACCACCAAGAGATAAAACGTCTCCCCCCACCATCACACACTGCTTTTTTTTGACAGTTCATAGTCTTGCAAAGATAATTTGCTAACACAATGGAAAAGGGTTTAAGCTTTTTGGGGGAAAAGCAGCAGGCACCAGTGAGTGTGGCATGGTCACTCCCAAGAGAAGAGTTTCATGTTGCATACATCAACCCAGACCCTTATACAGAAAGCAACATGAGATAATTTTAGTGCACAGGGTGAAAAAAGACACAGCTCTTACCTCTGCAAGCAGGGGGAAGAGATGATGAGCCAGGACCAAGCAAATCTCTACCGAGACCGAGAGGCTGCTGAGCCTTTGCACGGTGAGCGGGCACAGTGCTGCAGATGTGATTTGCTCCAGCAGCATTTAGCCCTCAGCGCTGTGGTTGCCGGCACCAGCGCAGCACCGCGATGCTCCCCCTGCAATCTGCACGGTGTGCACCCCGCCAAGGATCACAGCAATCCATCTAACCACAGTTTAACCTCTTGTGAGTTTCTTTTTTAAGGTGACATCATCTTGGCAAGGACAAACGTAACCAAAAGCTGCCTGTAGAATGGACTTGCCTTATAAGGGCCGTATCAAAAATAAAAGCTTGTATAACCAAGGGAAAGCGGGAGGAGAAACAGGGCTGGGAGCTCCCAGAGCAGCCTGGGAGCTCCCCTCTAGTATCTCCCTTGGCCATACAAGCTGCCACATCTTCCTTTTCAATGCTGTTAAAGAGCAGGTGTAGAGCATCCTTGGCTATGGACAAGACAAGTCCCCCAAAACCTGGATGCCAAGTATCCTTATGGTGGGGATTGCCACCTGCTTAGGGACACTGGGAGAAGGGACATGGTGTTTTAAACTTAAAAGGTAGGAGGTACTTGAAAGATATGTGGATGTGGTACTTAGGGACATGGTTTAGTGGTAGTGTTTTAGCAGTAGGGATTGAGCTCCAGGCAAGTGGCTGGATGTGATCATCTCAAAGGTCTCTTCCAACCTTGACTCTAAGTACATTGGATTGGGAGATTGTTTGGGAGGATACAATGGAAAGATGGAACTAATGAAGGATTTTCTCTGCTAGGTTGTGCCAGTTGGCATTTTCACAGGAAAAGAGACAAAGAGATTTCAGAAGAACCTCTCCAACCATCTTTACTCAAAGCAAGTACATCTGTATCTAATTCACAGGAAGACAACACTCTTTTATGTGAAAACACTGTCCACTGCTCCAGCACCAACTCAAGAGGCATCCCATAATGGGGCCTGGAGCTCCCATTCTGTGTCATAGAATCATAGAATGGTAAGGTTGGAAGGGACCTCAAGGATCATCTAGTTCCACCCCCCTGCCATAGGCAGGGACACCTCCCACTAGTACAGGTATCCAGTCCTCCAGTTACACACAAAAAATTACCCTGGGCATCCAGAATTTCCTGATCCTGATGTTCATGCTCAACTTCCTCTGGAGTCAGTCTCCACAGTTTAGGGGAGAGTCCCCTGGATATTCCTAATCTGGGCAGAGCACAAGGGACAACCAAGCTGTTCCCTGTCTCTGTTCATGGAATTCCCTGAGCACAAATCCTCATGTAAGCCATTTTCCCTCACATTGAATAATTCTTGTGTATTTCTAGAGCAAGGGCACCCTGATTTTTTTCCTTAACTTCAGTGAGTTGTACATTCTTCTCAAGTTTCTGCTTTAAAAGGGGAAGTTTTTGTGGACCAACAAATGTTTCTGCAGGAGCCTTCAGTTTTGACAACAATCTCTGCTGCTGATTTATGTCATCCTCTAAAAAAACACAGTTGGATTGTAGTTGAAAACATGACAGGCATCATCCAGATGTAGGGGGAAAAAATGGTGCCTTGAGTTCTGCAAAACCTAAGCTGAAGGTGGTTTGGGTCTTAACTGCCTTTAATCTAAACAGCTGAGATAGAGTGGGTGGAGATGAACACTCTAGGGCTTTGCCTTACAACAGTGACAAACATGCCTATAATGGATGTCCACAAAGTGAGATAGGACACCAAGCTGGTGCTGTGTGCCTGGTGAGCTGTGCTGCTTATGGTGGGGATGGAGCAGCAGAAGGGTAAGCAGGTGTCAACCCCCCCAAGTACTTCAGTGGTCCGGTCTGGAGAGAGGAAACTGTGACTGGGGTCCAGGATGCTGGTCACTGAGCTTTCATCACGAGCTCTTCCAGTGCCTTCTCCCTCTGATTTCCACAGAGCAGAAGAACTTCTTTGATTTCATTTTGCTGGAAGCCCATATCATTAAACTGAGCTAACAAACGCAAGAACTCAGCTGCCTGGAGGAAGAAGGGGAGAAAAAAGGGAGGTTATCCTGGGGTTTAAGGATGGATTGATCTATCGCGGAGTCACAGCAGAAAGAGCGCTGGGTGCCGAGGCTGCAGCCAGGGGACCTGTCCGGGTTGTATTACAGCTGAAGGGCACTCGACAGAGGACACACCCCCCCCACTGCCAGCATTCAAACGTGAGCTTCTGCAGCAGCTTTCACATAAGAAACGTTTAATAAAGCCAACCTCAGGCTTCACTTATTCCTAATGAAGTTGAGGATGAATTCTGTGTATGTGTTTCCCTGTGTTATAAAGAGACCATGGAAAGGCAGCGAGTTCAAGCTGGAATTAATTTGTCCTGCTCTCCCCTTGCTCACATTGGGCCCCAGCACCACAACAACTCCCAGAGCTGAGTCCTCAGTAAACAACCCCCTGCCTGGAACCAAGAGCCAGGCACTCTCCTGCTGCTGCAGCCCTAAGGATTGGTGAGTGCCAGCAATCCTGCGTGTCATCAGCATTGCCAGCCCAAATTTCAAACATTTCTATCCCCCAGGCTCTTAGTTATCCCCGGAGAGTGACTGATGATGGAGACCAAAACCTAGCATGTCACCAGGGTTCTTCCCCCTGGGAGGTGAATGCAAAGTCGGGGAGCCAGGAGGGAGGTAGTGAGTGCAGGGGCTGGTGGCCTCGGGCAGGAGATTCCCTGTGCAGAGGCTGGGCAAGCATGGGGTAGCAGGATGGATGCAGAGTGGGTGCCCTTCCCCTAAAGGGTCCTTACAGTGACACTGCCCTGGGGTCTGCTGCAAGTGTGGGCTTGCTGCTAGCAGGGCAGTGGGTCTGACAAGCTGGGGTGGGGTGTTGGAGGCAGAGGGGAGCATGCAGGCTGCTGGAGAAGCCAGCTGGAGGAAGCAGCACAAAAGGCCAGGCTGTGCTGCCCCACTCTGACCTTTTTCTCCGAGTACTGGAACATTTCCATGGCCTCCTCCACCTGCCCTTCTTCGTAGCCTTGCTTCAGCAGCCGGTCACAGGCACCCAGGTAACTCAGGATCTGCAGAAGACAACCAGGGTTAATCCGACCTTCACAGACGTGGGGAATGAGTGCATTCAGAGGCTCACCTTGCCACCTTGCAGGGACACACTCATGGGAAGGACCTGGGTCATCACCATCCTGCCAGTTCCAGTCTGATGTTCAGCCAGAGCAATCTGTTCATCAGCTGGACTCCCACCAGAGAGGACAACAGTTTGGTCCCCCACACCCTCCCAGGACGGAAATGGGAACAAGGCGTAGGGAGGACAAGGAGCACACCAAACATCTGAGATACAAAGCAATGTCCTCCAGGCTGTGGGGTGAAGCAGAGGCTGTCCTGGTGAGATGTCTACCCTCAGCTGACTCAGCCTCTCTTTGATGTGCTGGGGTTGAGGCAGCCATGGGTCTGGCTCCAGGGGCTGAGCACAGAACCCACCCCAGGGGAGACCCTGGTGCTGTCATTACCGAACGTAAACAGTTATTTTTGGCTTCCCTCATTGTTCTTGGAGTGCTGACAGCACTATTCCCAGTGGTATCTTCTAAATACCACAAGAAGCATTCACTGTCCAAAAACATATGGGAGAGACAATAATAAATGAGCTATACAATAGCTAGGGGAATAAAACATCCCCTGGGTCTCCCCAAAGCCATGCTGTCCTCATCCAAGGAGAAGCTGATTCATATCTCCCCAGATCCACCAGCGCACAGACCTCCACCCTCCCCAGCACCACTGTGGCCAAGAAGAAGGATCCAGTAAGAGACCATGGAACCTGAAGAAGCCCAAAAAGTCCCTCAAGCGTTGAGCTGATCTAGTTTGGCTGGAGAGCAGAGTAAGGATTTTGAGAACTGTCAGCCTTAAGGAGCAGCTCATCAACTCAAAACTGAGGCAGTCACTCGTCATGGGCACTGGCAGCCTGGGGTTATTCTCCTTGTTACTAACTGAAATCAGATTCATTTGGGTTGGAAAAGACCTTCAAGATCATCAAGTCCAACCATCAACACTACGCTACCAAGTCCACCGCTAAGCCATATCCCACCACATCTACATGGCTTTTAAACATATCCAAGGATGCTGACTCAACCACCCCCCTAGGCAGCCTGGTCCAATGCCTGACAACCCTTCCAGTGAGAACATTTTTTCCTAATGTCCAGAAAGAAAGCTCCTAAAATCCCTGGATCGCTGCTGAGTTTTCTTGCCCTGCTGCCACTCACTGTGCCCACGGCAGAATACAGACAGACCTGGCAACCTGTTCTAGCACAGCATGAAATCTGGGTTGTTGTCAGCTCTGTGATTAGTATCACTAAATAAACAATATATATCCTCAAGATTAAACAAAAACAGCCTTTTAAATACTATGACCCACTAACTCCCTTGAGTCTGGAATCAGCCCCACCGCTCACTTGGGCAGAGGAGGTGTCAATGCCCTCTTGAAGCTCCTTTTCCCTTTGTAGCTCTCAAGGAGGGTCTTTAGAACACTTAAGACATGAAGTTCCTCCAGAGCAGGCACCCCTTGAGAACTCAGCTTTACCCACTACCCGGCCAACCCAATAACCTCATCATGAACTGCTCACATGGAACATACCTCCAAGCTCTGGTTGATCAGTAACCTGCTGATTTATCTCATCCCCTCATTTGCTGCTACTTGGTGTTATGTACAGAGATGTGGCTTTTCACATCAAAGATGAGCCTGCACAGGGGCATAAAAGAAATCCCTCCTCTGGTTTTCTCTTTTGTGTCCCTTTATTGGCCCTTCCCTATGAAGTCTTCACTTCAAGTGCTCCAACAGCTGACAGCTTAAGAGCAGCAAAGCAACATCCACTTCACTGACACACCTGGACCATGTTAAGCTCCTTGCATGTTAAAAACCACAGGCAACTGCCACCAAAGACCCAAATGCTGATTTCATCATGGAGGAAGAGAGTAAATATCTCCCCAGCCTTGCAGCAAGGTTCAAGCCAGGGACACACAAACCCAGTGGGCACTATCCCTCAGGATCTGAGCTCTCCTGGGGACAGGGATATCCCAGTCAGCACCACGGCAGACAGCCCTGTTCAGCTCACTGCTGCAAGTGCCACCACTGAGAACAAAACTTCTACAAGTGTTGGAGAGGCTCAGGGAGCCACTGCTGCTGGGGATGGCTGATGCAAGGCTTGTAGGAAGTGCTGAAGCTCTAGACTGCTGCTTAGGGTAAGACAGTAAGCTCTTGTGGAGGAGGAAAGGGGCAGGAGCACATTCTGGAAGCACAGCTGAGCATATGTTTTGCTGTGTTATTGACTTACAAGAGTCCAACAGTCCATGGGAAGAGGCTCTCCAGCTGTGCATAGCCAGGAGATAGGTGCTCTGAAGCCCATGTTTATGGCTTTCTGGGGAAATGGGTGATGACCACCTGCAGCCATCTGTCACGTCTCAGCTCACACATACATTGAGAGCTCCATGGGTCAACAGTGTATCTTTGATTGATCAATGATCACTGATCAAAATGCAACAATTCATTTTTTGTTTGGCTATGACATCCTAGATGATGAACTCCTGGTGTGTTGGGGCAACTAACCCTGCCTGAGTGTTTTAGAGAGGTTCTTCCACCAAAACAGAGAAGGCAGCACCTCCTTAAGGCAGCAGCCTTGCTTTCTGCACCAGAGTGGGCTCTGCCAGTTTGGCTCTGCAATTTTTGGCTCCCATCTGGTACTACAATCAATCTTCACTGCTGAAGCTGTCATCGTCACACACTGAAACCCTGCCTGACACCAGCAAGCCATGAAGAGTGCCCACAGCTCTTGCTTTTAACTTGAGTTGAAACATCTTCCAGGAAGGTTTAGCCTAATTTGGTAGTTTTGTACTCATAGGAGACATGTGAAAGGCTATGCCTTATGTTTTGTCTTGGCTGTATTGGGCACAAATGGGAAAGGTGAGAACTGCTGGTGAAAAAGGCAGAGGGTATAGGGCAGGCCTTATATTTTGGGGCATCTACCACCTCTCCAAGAGGAGGAGAGTCTCTGTGTTGACACAGAAAGGAGAATACTGCACCCATTTCCATCCTTAAGATGTGCTACTCCTTTAGACTCAGACAACAGTTGCTGCAGGACACCCTTGCACACAAAGAACGTGGGCTGGGCTCTACCCATCTCCCTCTGCTGAGATGAAACCTTTATGAAACAAAAAACTAAAGCTTCTCTCCCCACCTTGACTTGCAGCAAGCTTGCCTGAAGCACCAGCTTCAGGTCTGGGAAGGCTGATCCAGCTGGGGGTGACTCAGGAGGGAGCCAGAAGCTGCAGAATGACTCAGCTGCAGAGCAGCTTCGTGTGCCGACCAGACAGGGTAGAGCTGGCCCACGCAGCACAGGCAGTTCCCCAGGGAGCACAGGAAGGAGACAAGCACCCAACAGTGGCTGCTCAGTGCTGTGCCTGCTCACACCTCTGCCCAGGGCCTGTTCCTTCCCCTTGGGAGAACAGCCCAGTGGACATCCCTCTTGCTAAGCTGTGAGCAAGCCCCTTGTCTCTCTGCAAGAGCTATGTGGACAATTTGACCCTATTAAATCCTCCAGTGGGATGGGCAGCTCCAGCCCCAAGCCTGCCAAACCATAGCCAGCAGCATCCTTCACGGCACAAATGCTCTGAGCCCACCTGGACCACAAAGTGCTAGTCTGGACAAGCAGGGACCTCAGGAGTTAGGATGCGGCACAGCAGGCTGGGATATCTGCTAGGGAGAGGAATTCTGTAAATTCCAGGTATATAATCACAGAATCATTTAGGCTGGAAAAACCCTCAGAGGATCATCAAATTCAACCATTCTCTAAGTTGACCAAGTCTAGTGCTAGCCCTCAGCTCCATCTTTTAAACATCCCCATGGATGGGGATTCAACCAGCTCCCTGGGGAGCCTGTTCATGTGTTTGAGAACCCTTTCAGCAAAGAATTTCCTTCTAATATCCAACCTGAACCTCCTCTTGTGCAACTTGATGCCATTCCCACTTGTTCTATCACTTGTGCCTTAGGAGAAGAGACCAACACCATCTGGCTCCAACCTCCTTTCAAGGATCTGTAGAGAGCAAGGTCTCTCCTCAGCCTCCTTTTCTCCAGGCTAAACAGTTCCAGTTTCCTCAGCTGCTTCTCACAATATCTGTTCCCCTGAACATTATAGAGAGCTCCTCAGGAAAAGAGTTGTGGGACCCAGCTGCAAAGCCTGCATGGAGTCCCTGGCTGTTTCAACAAGAGGAGCTTGTGTTTTGGAGAGAGCTCAGACAAATCCCCAAGGTACTGGTACAATCCTGCTCTGACAGGATGAGGCATGGCAATAATCATATGAATCTAAGAGCTGGGAAAAAATGATGTGCAAAAAGTTTCCATATACGGGGGACAAAATTTGTACTTCAAAAGGAAAGCAAACTGCAGACAGCGATGGCAGCGATAAGGCTGCCTGGCTGCCAGCTGAGAGCCTGAGGGCAGCTTGCTGCCCTGTTATTACAGCACAGCTGCAAACGTCTGATCTCGTGCAAAAGCCTGGCATCTGAGGTCTGATACCAAAGAGGGGAACCCAAGGCCATCAGAAGGCCACCCCAAGCAAGACAGCTGTCTTTTTTCTCAATGAAAACCCCAGAATCCCAGCACAGTGGGGGTTGGAAGGGACCTGTGGAAATCAGGGGCACCCACAGCAGCTGGCCCAGGATCACAATGTCCAGGTGGATTTGGAAAGCCTCCAGGGAAGGAGACCACAACATCTCTGGACAGTCTGCTTCAGAGTTCCAGCACCCTCACAGCAAAAAACGTTCTCCTCATCTTCAGATGGAACCTCCTGAGTTCCACTTTGTGCCCATTTCCCCTCGTCCTGTTCCTGGACACCACCCTCTTGACACCCATCCTTTAGCTATTGATCGGCATTGAGAACATCCCCTCTCAGACCACTCTTCTCCATGCTAAACAGCCCCAGAACTCTCAGCCTCTCACTGTCACAGAGATGCTCCAGTCCCCTCAGCATCTCCACAGCCCTCTACTGGACTCTCATCAGTAGATCCCTTTCTCTCTAGAGCTGAGGAACCCAGAACTGGACACAGTGCTCCAGATGTGACCTCACCAGGACAGAGTTGAGGGGAAAAGAACCTCCCTTGACCTGATGATCACACTCTTAATGTACCCCCAGACACCTTCTTGGCCACAAGGGCACATTGCTTACTTTTCTTTACCAGAAGCTTTCTGTGGCACCATGCCAGCTCTACCAACCTGACTTAAGCTTTGCCTCCCAGTCTTCTGGAGGGTGAGGATGGCTTTGCGGGTGGGGTAGCCCAAGGCTATAACAGGCTCGATGAGGTCTCTCTCCTCCTGGCTCAGCGCAGAGAGCAGATCAGCTGCCGAATCCGGCTGGGATCGGTGGGCACTGAGAGGTCGTGCAGGCGTGCAGGCAGGGGGGAGGCAGGCGTAGGGGCTGAGGGACTGCAAGAGAACAAACAGCAGATGGGCTTCTTGCTACAGCTCATGAAAGGATGTGAGATGAGTCAGGCTGAAACAAAGCTTTCGAACACCAGCAGTTACCTTGCTCTCTCCAGAAGAGGAACAAACCCCCTCGGGCATCAGAAGAGACTGGACTTAATTAAATCCAGGCTCAGCTATGGATGGAGATCAGATCAAGCAGCACTCAGGAGGGTTCTTGGGATAGGGCAAGCAAAAGCTTTTCCTTTCCTTGGGAATTCTGGTCACCTCTCCAGTAACAAATGCCATGTTTGTCCGTGACCTGCCAACCATGAGGCAGCGCTGCCCACAGAGAGGTGATGCAGCAGCCCAGGCAGGAGGGTGCTCCCCTGACACCCTGCTTCTGCCTGTGACATTCAGCAGATGGATTTAGGCTTCTGTTACAAAGCCACCTCCAGGAATGACCTGCACACAGATGTGCTTGCCTGGGATTGAGGCTTTAGCATTCAGCACAGTACATGTGCAACAGCAGCCAAGCAGGGTGAATGAGGTTCAAATACATGTGGGCAATTAATCTTCCTTAATTACCTGATGTCTAATGAAATTACATCTAAATAATCCAGCCTTTCATTTCTCCAATGGTTTTAACTTCAGAAATCCATTTCCTGAGACTCAAGTGGCCGGATGAGAAGTGATTTTTAAAAACACACGGTGCAATTCAGAATTAAGGTGACAAAGCAGTATTTGCTCCATCACTTCACACCACTGTCACTAAATGCTTTCTGTTGCTAGTAGCACCATAAATCTAAAGATTCCTTCTTTCAGGAAAGGACAGACAACCACTGCCACAAAGAGGAAGGCCACTACTGCAAGAGGAGTCAGGTGAAGTGGCCTTTCCCATCTATAAAAACAGAGTGAAGGAGAGCAGTGAGCATGGGGACAGGTAATGAGGGAAACCTAGGACAGAAGGGACACACAAACAGCTCTCAGTTTTGTCTCCTTTCAAGCCCCAGCTTCTCTCCTGGGGCTGCCAAGAGGAACAGCTGTGCTGGCTGTAAGGGGCATTTCCCCATAAGCCCTGGCTACATCTGTTAGAGGAGGAAATGGAGAGGGAAAATAAAACCTCATTTCACTTTGTTTTTGAAAGTGTTCAGGTTGAAAATCAAGGAAGATGCCTTGATTGTTGGGAAAAACAGAGATGCTTTGGTTAGGACAGAGCAAGTAGCATCCTCCCAGAAAGCCTGCCTTTAGCCCCTGGCAAGAAACCTCTTCCTTCACTTCTTATGGAAACTCATCAGCAGTTTCTCATGGGCTCATTGTTCCCAAGCCCCCATTTTGGTTCCATTTTCCTGGCCAGACTGCAGCAAACTGGACTTATTGATGCCCTCTACCTCCCTCCTGCCTCAGCCACAAGCAAAGGGCTACCAGAAGGAAATATCTCACCGGCACGGTGGGTTTGTGCCGTTTGATGGGGGGCATCGGGGCGGCTGGGGCTGGAGGAGCTGGCACCCGGGTCCCCAGGTGGGACACGGCTGGGGCTGGCCCATACTTGACGCTGCGCCTGGTGTGGGGGCACGGTGGGAGCGGACGTGGCACTGGGATCTCTCTGCTGTCCGTGGCAGCTCTGTTCAAAGGATGCACCAAAGCAGCCAGCTTCCTCCTGGCTGCTTCCAGCTCATTCTTCATGTTGTTAAATATCACCATGGATCTTCTCTGCTTGCTTGGGTCTGGGCTAGCTGGCTTGTGGCCACTGCTCTCTGGCGAGGGCTCCAGCAAGCCAGGTGATGTCTTTGGTCTGTTCAGGTAAAAGCAGGGACGTGGAGACATGCTTCTCCCAATGCTTCTCCTCCTGGAACCCTTTTCATCCCTGTCACTCTCTTCCCAGGAGGTCGAGGAGTACTCATCATCCTCTGAGTACTCATCCTCCTCAGAGAGCCAGGTCTCACTCTCAGTGTCAGACAAGGCGGTTCTGCCCTTGGTGTGCCCATAGCTGTCGTGGGCAGCGCTCAGGCTGATGCTGCGCCGCACTGGCCCATCCCGTGCTCTCCCCCCGTAGCTGTCAGAGGGGTCCACCAGCAACAGCCAGCATGGTGGAGCTGTGGGGACAACTTCAGAGGTGACTCGATGGCGAGAGGTTTGCTGCTGAGAGGCCACCTCAACCCAGTAAAGCACTTTTCTTTCCAGCGAGAAGTCGTGCTGTGGAGGAGTGAGAAGCAGCTGGTGAGGGCAGGTGAAACTGAACAGAACAAACAATGCACTTCACAAGGACATCTTAAGGGCTTCACCTTCCCATATTGGGTCCTGTTTCCCTGTGGGCACAGAGCTGTAGGACTGGGCAGTGCCAGCCTCATGCCTCTAGGGAATCTATTTTGAGTTGTATCGCCAGATCTTTTGAGAGGCATTTTATGCTCAGAGGAGGTTTTGTGTCAGTTTGGCTGCTCTGAAAGGGGACAGCACATGCTAGGAGCACTTGGCAGAAATACCTTTGGCATGAAGGCTCAGGAGCCACCAAGGGGGGAGATGCCACCTGGGGCAGAGGCAGTGCCAGCTGTGGGCATCTCCAGTGGCGCCACAGGCTCAGTTGGTCCCAGACCAGAGTTGTCATTTCCACATAGTCTGGCTTAAAATATAAGCATGTTTAAGACTGAAATCTGAGGGTTTTCCTGGAACAAACAAGTCTTACCCGACCCAGAGCTCTCCAAACAAGGTCTCCTCTGGACAAGCAGGCAAGTACATTCACAGCCCAGGAATGCTGTTTTTACTGCTCCCTGTCACTTGTCTGCTGTGGGCCCAAACCAGCCTCCCCAAGGAAAACAGCACCATGTGCCTCAAGAGGGGCCAGCCCAGACCACCAGCACAATCACTCAGCCTTGGCAGGGAGCACTAGGGAGAAGAGCAGGGCTGGGGGCTTTTTGGGATAGGACAGGGTGCTGGAACACTTCAGCTGGTCCATGGGGATGCAAACCATCATCTGCCTTTACTCGGGTGGCAAAACCTATCTGCATTAAGAATTCCTTGTGTGCATTACAATTTCCTTCACAGAACCCACTCACAACGACCACCAGGACTACTCTTCAAGTCTTGTGGATTTGGGATCTGCCATTCTGGGGAGGGATGAGCAAAGCTGAACTAGTGAAAAGCCAGAGGTGGGGTTTGCTGCTGGTTCATCCTTCACCAGGAGCAAGCAGAGGCTGTTGGAGATGCCCCAGATCACTTTCCCCCTGTGAAGTGCACTGACCCCATCTATGGGTGAGACTATTCAAGGCTAAACACACAACAGGTTTCTGAAACTGTCTTGGACTGGAGCTGTCCCAGCGCTGCCCAGAAACCCCAAGAGTCAAATCCAGTGCACCTGTACCGGGAATGGCTTCTTACTCCCTTCTAGAGTACAGAGAGCTCCTTCAAATCACTGTGCTGGCATTTAAAATCAAAGACGAAGCTGTTACAGCAATAGGTGTAAGCTCAAAAGCAGTTTAAGACTGAGCAACGTGGAAGATCACTAAGGGCTACAGGATGATTTTTATCATACAATCAGAGAACAGAACCACAAAACCATTTTGGTTGGAAAAGACCTTTAAGATCATCAAATCCAACCGTTACCTAACACTACCAAGCCTAGTGCTAAACCATGTCCCTCAGCACCACATCTCTGCATTGCTTAAACACCTCCAGGGATGGGGATTCAACCACCTCCTTTGACAGTCTGTTCCAATGTTCGAGAACCCTTTCAGTGAAGAAGTTTCTTCTAATGTCCAATCCAAACCTTCCCTAGTGCAAGGTGAGGCCATTTCCTCTCATCTTGTCACTTGTTACAAGGGAGAAGAGACCAGCCCCCACCTCACTACAATCTCCTTTTATATATAGATATAGATAGAAACATACATAGCTATATATCTGCTGCCAGCACAGGTAGTGCTGCCTGCTTACACCTATTTTAGATTTAAAAATATGATTAATAAATCAGATGGTGATGACTCCAGAGTAGAACAATCCCAAAGCAGAGGCTTAAGATTCCCTTCCTATCCCAGGAAGACCCAACCCTCCTGCTTGTGTGGGATTAATGAAAACCAACCTCAAAACAATGCCTTCCTCACTCCCACCCACCATGTATCATCCTCACCTCCTCCCACTCCTGCAAACCAGTCAATTAAGAGTAGCTTAGTTAGAAGGAGAAGTTTCCTTTTCCTTCTCTCACAAGAAAAGGCAGCAAAGACTGTTGACATCATCTCTCCAGAAGTGCATTTGGATGCAGAGCCAAGCAGGGTGGGCTCACCATGGTGCTCATGAGGATGTCAGCGCAGTCAGGGAGCTCGATGTCTGGGGCTGTGATGAGGGTGGTTTCTCCTGCCATGTCCCCGTTGAGGCAGCCGCTTGTCCGGAAGGGAACTTCATCCAGGTAGCTCATCGCTGCCACCTGAGCTCTTGCTGCTGGAGGAAAGAATGAAGCAAAACTGTAAAAGGCAGGACTGGCACTTTTCAAGTTGGGTGGAAAGAGAGAAAGATGAGCTATTTCAAGAGACACCAACAGAACGAATGCAGCCCTCAGAGGTGCTGCCACCTGAGTAAGAACCGTGGTGTGCAATGCCCAGGTTTGCACATTCTTAGTGACTGACGCCAGGACAATTCGTCTGAACTAATCTTTGTTATTCTGAGTTTGAGCCAGCAGGACCTGAACAAGCTTACAGATTCATTTGGAAGAAATCTGGAATGTTTTTCTCCTCCATTTCCACCTCTGTCCATCCTTCCACTGCTCCCATCCCTCCTGCTTCTCCCTCTGCTGCCCATCACAGTATCACACACTCCCTTTCCCAAGCCAGGGATGGACAGAGCACTTTTTGCAGTTCTAGAGGCAGGAACAATGGCCAAGGATGATGTCCCACAGGTGTCCTCTCCCTGTGAGCTCTGAGAGCACCCCTGGTCACATGCTGCTGAGTTGTCAGAGCTGAGGCACGGACATCCCCTCCAGCTCCACAGCAGCTTCCTGAGAGCCAAACAAGGAGGTTGATGCATCAGGCAAGTGCTGGTGTTAGAGGGGTGTTGAAAGAGATAAGTCAAGGCCAGATTACCTTTTAAGAGCCATCTATTCACAAAATCCCAGAACTCCAGCACACTGTGGGGTAGAAGGGACCTATGGAAATCATCTAGTCCAAGCATTACTTGAGGTTGTTGTGATCAAAGTGCTACACCCAGCTCTTGGTCATGTTAAACAGAATCATAGAATCACAGAATGGTAAGGTTGGAAGGGACCTCAAGGATAATCTAGTTCCAACCCCCTGACATAGGCAGGGACACCTTCCACTAGTACAGGTTACACAAGGCCTCGTCCAACCTGGCCTAGAACACCTCCAGGGAGGGAGCAGCCACAACCTCCCTGGGCAACCTGTGCCAGTGTCTCACCACCCTCGCTGTAAAGAATTTCCTCCTAACATCCAGTCTAAATCTCCCCTCTGCCAGTTTAAACCCATTGCTCCTTGTCCTGTCATTACAAGACCTTGTAAATAGTACCTCCCCAGCCTTCCTGTAGGCCCCCTTCAGATACTGTAAGGCTACTATAAGGTCTCCTGGAAGCCTTCTCTCCTCCAGACTGAAGAGCCCCAACTCTGTCAGCCTGTCCTCATAGAAGAGCTGCTCCAGCCCTCTGATCATCTTCATGGCCCTCCTCTGGACCCGCTCCAACACTTCCATGTCCTTCCTGTGCTGGGGGCTCCAGAACTGTACACAGTACTCAAGGCACGTTTGGATGTGGCATTTGGTGCCATGGTCTAGTCTCAAGGTCTGTGGTAATGGGTTGGACTTGATGATCTTTGAGGTCTCTTCCTACCTTGCTGATACTGTGATACTCCAGATACATATAAATACTCAGTGTGACATTCCTAAACCAATGTTTTTTTCCTTTAGAATGAAATGGTTCCTAGGACAATGAGGATAAACACACAGAAGAAACATCAGCAGATGGATGTATGCAGGAAAGATCAAGCTGCCTGTTCAACACAGACCACTGGGGTCCATAATGGGAAACGGCATTCAAGGTTGTTTCTTGTATCAGCAAAGGACTAACAAACTGCTCCCAGCCCACAGACTGAGTGACAGGCAGCATCGCCCGGTTCAGCTCAGCTGCTCTGACGAGCACTACGAGTTGTGGCGTGTCTGCTTACGCCAGCAGCCTGTAATCCCCGGGCTGCAGAGCCCCTAACCAGCTTTCGGCTCCTGCACGTGTCCTGCTGCCAACACGCCACGCAAGGCAATGTGTTGGGAGCCTGCTCAGAGCCAGGCCATCTGCTCCACAGCCTAAGAGGGCTCAGCCAAAGTTACAGCCCTCGTCAGTGCTGACAGAGCATGAAAACATCTGTAAGCGAAGCTGCCCGCCCCAGCAAGCCCCAGCTCCTGCCTGAGTGACGGTTGGACCCTCCTTGCAGGTGATGCTGTAAATCAGCACTTCCCAAGAGCTGGGTGGTACCAAGGAGAACAGCTTGGTGTTTGTCATCTACAACAGCTTTACTTGGCTTTAAATTCATAGATTCATTGAATGATTTGGGTTGGAAAGGACCTTAAAGGTTATCTAGTTCCAATCTCCCCCTGCCATGGGCAGGGACATCTTCCACTGGACCACATTGCTCAAGGCCTCCTCCAGCCTGGCCTTGAACACCTCCAGGGAGAGGCCATCAGCAACCTCCCTGGGCAACCTGTTCCAGTGTCTCACCACCTTCACTGTGAAGAATTTCTCTCTAATTTCCAGTCTAAATCTACCCTCCTCAAGCTTCAATCCATTCTCTCTCACCCTTGTAAAAAGACCCTTCCCAGCTTTCTTGTAAGCTCTCTTCAGTTCTCCCTGGAGCCTTCTGTTCTCCAAGCTGAACAGCCTCAGCTTGCCACTTGAAGGGATGCAGACAGGTAGTGGATGTGCAGGAAGCCACAACGAATACAACAGAGATGGGAACATAGCTCAGTGCATTTCAGAGCACACTGCTCTGAGAAAGGCTCCCACAGGTGTTCATTCCCCAAACCACCATTTATAAATAAAGTATGTAGGGGTGAGGAGAAATGACAAGAGGGTCAGTTGTAAACACTGACTTACACTAGAAAGCAGCTCCTACAAGGGTCCTGACCTCATGTGCTTCTCATTAGTGCTCTCATCTCTATGACAGACTGGCAAACAAACAAACTCCTATCAGGAAGAGGATGTGCCTTAAGAGCAGGAAGAACATTGACTGCACTGAGACCAGGGGTGGGAGAGGATGCAAACGAGTCTCAGAACCTCACAGCTAACTTCTCTTCTGGGCTAGAATAATTTTTTAGATCTGAAAAATAGTCAGAAATTCTACTCTCAGACAAATTGAATCTTAAACCCGAGTACACAAAGGTTTGTAAGAATTAATAATCTGTCTCTGTGTATTGCATGAATTAAGAATTTGAACATTCCTCTTCCATCTGTGCTTCATCTTCCTCCCTAAAAATACAAATCATTTTACATAGACGTAACAGCCAAGAGCAAATACATAGAAGTAACCACAGGAATCGGACTGCTTTGAGCTGGGGAAAGATCATCTAGTTCCAATCCTCCTGCCATGGTCAGGGACATCCTCCACTAGACCAGGCTGCTCCAGGCCCTGTCCAACCCAGCCTTAAACACTTCTAGGGAGGAAGCATCCACAGCCTCCCCGGGCAAACCATTCCAGTCCCTCATCGCCCTCACTGTGAAGAATTCCTTCTTGATCTCCAGAAAGCGGAAGGGACTGCAACGCACCCAAACGTACATCACCTGCCAGCATTTTCAATTCCTATTTAGTGAGCAACAAGAGGTTGTCCTACCGTCAGAGGAAGGCATGGAGCTCTTCTGGCAGGGCAAGAACAGGGCTGCTCCTGGGCTGCCTGCTTATCTACTGCTCAGCTCTGCATGTTCTGCAGCGTCAGACAAACTCCTGACTGGGATCATTTTAAGATTATCACAGCTTAAGGGCTTAGTCTGTCCCCTCAGACATGCTGATGGGATAAGGAGCCCAACTATTTACGCAGAGCATCTTCTGGTCACTAAGCTCCCTCAATACAAAGTGCAGTTGCTGCCACTGTTTTGAAGCTCTTTGAGCTTCTGCTTTTTCGTCAGACCTTCCAGGATCTGACCCAGAGGTAGGTTTTGGGAGTAACAAGAGGCTGGGAACGACAGTACAAATGGGAGAGGATGTACAGATGGACAAGCAAATCTGACCTCCCACCTCCAGCGGACTTCACCATCACCTGTATTTTGGGGTGATATACAAAAGAGCCATAACTGAAAACTTCTGCACCCAGAGTAGTTCTAACTTTAACAGAAATTACTAATTCATGTTCTGTTCCTAAGAAATTAACACAAAAGCTTCAGCCATCACACCTAAGACCCAAGTGTTTAATTTAGGCTATTGCATGTTTCTTCCTCCTACAACGTGATGTTGTAATGTGAAAAGGTAAGGAACTGAAATTATAGAATCATAGAATTGTCAGGGCTGGAAGAGACCTCAAGGATCATCTAGTTCCAAACTCCACTTGCCACAGGCAAGACAAACTCTCACTAGATCAGGCTGCTCAGAGCCCCATCCAGGCTATCCTTAAAGACCTCCAGGGATGAGGCTTCTACCACCTCCCTAGACAACCTGTTCCAGTGCTGGAGATTAAATCCAACCCCACACTTTAGCATTAAGCAAGAATAATGACTGCAGCTCTGGGAAGATGTCACAACAGTCTGCATAGACCAGCAGAGCCCCAAACCCACACAGCCCACAGCTACTCCAAACTGTCCAAGAACATGGAGGGTTCTGAAATCAGATGCTTCAGTCACCTTGTAGGAGGGAAAAAGTTTCTTCACACAAACCTTTTGCCAGCAATTCTCTCCACACTGGAGCTGTATTTGGTGCCAGGTACTAAAACAAATTTCTCCCTCGGAGTAAAAACACCTCAAACAATAAAAAACAGACCATTTTTACTATTTATTCTGTACAAAAACTCTCAATTTTAGAAAATCCAAAACTATATACACGACCTGTCTCTATGCAAAAACAACTGCAGAGGCAATAGTTATAGCAAATTAAGACTTCAGTTTTTATTGTGGGTTGTTTTTTTCCAGCAGGCTTTATTGATAATTTTTTTTTTTTAATCTATTCACACAGCAATCTGACTGATTTCACCACTGAGAAGGAATTTTTTCCATGTCGTGGTACCACTTTTAGTCTACCAGAGTAAAATGTCAACAGCTACTTTAATTGACCTTGAAAACCCCCCATCTTGTTTGTGCTTCAGAATTTTGTTTAAACTTGTCATAGGTCCGTTGCCACACACACAAATACAGGAAATATTTTGACAGCGATGCTTGACATGCTTCGTTTAAGAAGAAAAACATGTTTACTAATGAGCTCTCTTTTTTAAACTTCTGTATTTCTGGAGATTTCATCATTGGGATTTAGGCTTATAAAGATAAAAGCCCCTAAAAATAGGATGTTAATCCTGGCACAAACACCCTTGTCAGCAGTGTTTCTTTATTAAGACTGAAGTCTGTTAACAAAACTCACAGCGGGACGGTTAACTCCGTACCACAAGAGGCCTGGTAGCTGTGGGCTTGCTCAGGCATTTCCCTGCAGGCTCAGACAGCAAAATCAGTTCTTTTCTTCAAGACATTCCAGTACCTGGATACTGAGACAGAGGATGGATGACACTTCCTCTTCAGGCTTCTTATGTTCACATATGTAGTTAAAACAAAACATTCCTCCAACGTCAAAATAGTTTCTTACTAATCACCTGACAGCAGTGGCCCAAGTGTCATTTGTGGGGAGACTCGGAAGAACCCATCCTGGAGGGATGCAGCTTCCTTCAGGGTGATCAGCTGGCACCAAGTACTGATCCCATTCATGCCTTTGAGAGAGAGAGAGAGTTGTATGAGATGGTGTAAGTCTGGTCAGGTTCACTGTATACCCACAGAGGTATTCTTCGAATACATAAACCACTACAACCCTACTCTGAAACTTGATCTTCAAATCATGGATGTGAAAACTTAATGCACTGTTGTATGAAGTGGAATTGTTAGGCATGGAAGTGCACTCTGCCTCACACAGGCATCTATTGCAATCACCTCCATCAAGTGAGAAGCCTGACATTAGCAAAAAAACCATAGGGCAATACTTTGCATAACCATATTTGGAAGTTAAGAAACCAAAAAGGACAATAATTTCATCATCTCAACAATCGATATTTACCATCTTTGGTAATAAAGACTTTGTTTGGCTTTACCTGATCTGGATTAGAGCTGCTACAGAATGCTCAGCTTGTAAGTAATACTCTCTGAAAGGCTGCAGTAGGTGGGCTAGAGGGAATTCAGCTGTTAAAACATAAACACAGGAATGGTTTGATGAACCAGACTTTCCATTCTAGAAAGACTCAGAAGTCTCGAATTTGCCAACGCATTTACCACTCCCCAGCTATGCCCTGAAATCAATTCCCTATGTAATATATTAAGGAATATTTACATGTGATGATCTTAAAAGTCTTTTCTAACCTAACTGATTCTGTAATTCTGTTTTGCACATCTTCTCATCCCTACCAGAGCTGTCAAAGGACTAGCAAAACTTTTCCTACCTCCAGCCTTTGAACAAAGGGAACACATGGATGTGGAATCTTTACATTTAATCTTTGCGTTTAATCTTGCTTCAGTCTAATCTACAACCTCTTCCTGCAAAACTAAAGAAACAGCTTGAGGTGCATTGCAGTTTATGCTGAAGAGCTGCACAGCTCTCCTTACACCACACCTGTTAACATCACACTTCATCCCACCTTTTCTTCACATTGCTCCAGTGGTTGATTTCTTTCTCAGCTATTTTTGTGCCAGCATTTTAAACCTAGTGCCTATGAGACTGCAGCATAGAAAACTGTTGTTAAGTATGGCATGCAGAATTTACCTGAATCTCCAAAGAGCTTAGAATCAATGTCAAGTTTCTGCTGTAGCAGTTTTTCCCTTTCCTTCTTCTGTTTCTTTTCCATTTCTCTCTTCCTTTCCTCCTCCTGCTCTCCCTCCAACATAACTCGTAGTGCTCTCTCCTCAGCTTCATACAGCTCTGTGCGATTTTTGAGCAATGTTTTGAGACTCTCCACTTGAGTTTCAAATGCTTCATCTGCTGAGGGGGGTGGACAAACACCTACACAGAAAGAGAAAAGAGAATTAATTTTATATTTTCAAATTCAGAAAGGGCTCTGTTATCGTCAGGAAAAATCTCAGAGGAACATGAGCTTAGCCTTGATAACAACCACCCTACTGGAATAATTCTTCTATCAGGAAAGTGCTTGGAAATGTAGTAACTCAACCACTGTAATCATTTTATAGCTCTTCTTGCGTTACATTGTAACTAAAAATCACTAATAAAGAGCGAGCTTTTCCAAGCTGCACCTTGCATAGGGCACCCACATCACCTTTTTTGCTAGATGTGCAATTAAAATGTTTGGTTAAAATCTTGTGATTAACCTTTCCTGGCAGCAGCCTCTTTCCTCAGCTTCCGAAGCTTTTCTAAGGCCTGCAGGATGTCCACCATCCTCTTTGTGTCTGCTTGTTTCTTCCGTACTTCAGATAAGACACTGTCTGCAGCAGCCTTAAGCTCTTGTTCCTATGAAAGAAAGAAAACAGAAACGATGTGTGAAATACTCCCTCTTGTACAAGAATGGAATGGTTATTTTCAGGAAGATGAAGGCTGGAGACTGGAATAACTTCTAAATAACACAGCCAAAGGAAGTGAAGTCAACCGCCCAATCTTGTTTTTTTTTTAATGGAAAAGCTAAACCATGACAGACCTCAAGGAACAAAAAGAGAATCGGAGAATTGTTTCGGTTGGAAGAGACCTTTGACTCCAACCTTGCAATCTAAGATCACCAAGGCCATTAAACAATGTCCCAAAGTGCCACATCCACACTTTTCCTGAGCATCTCCAGGGATGGTTACTCCACTACCCCTCTGGGCAACCTATTCCAATGCCTGACCAAACACAGCCCCCTACCACAGCATGCTGAGGAACTCATCAATTCAGGGCAAATGGCTAATGAATTAATAAACCCTGATAACCTCTAACCACAGAACTCTACTAAAAACATTAATAAGCATAAACCATCCAAATTCTGCAGCTCGAAAATTAAAGACCATTAACATGCCACACAAAAGGACACACAACTTCTCCTAGCAGCAGTTCCATGCCATGTCAGTGGCAGAACAAGCACCAGCAGAAGGGCAGCTCTTCAACCAACACAAATATTAGGACTTTGAGCAACCTGGTCTAGTGGAATGCATCCCTACCCATGGCAAAAGATTTGGAACAAGATTATCTTTAAGGTCCCTTCCAACCCAAACCACTTTATGAGTTTGTAATTCTACACACTTCCCAGCAAGCCTAATTTGAGGAGGGTTTCATTTCTTTGGAGCTGTCATGCTTCCTGGTGAGACCTAAAAGCTTGCCAACAACCTTAAAAAAAAAAAAAAAAAAGACAGCAGGCAAGGCCCAGGGTTACTGAAATGGTGCTGATGACTGTTAAGGTTCTGTGAGCAGCCCAGGGCAGGCCGACAGCTTGGGACCAGGAAGATCTCCAAACTCAATCCCGAGTTTGGAAGTAACTTAAACCCTGTCAAGGCCTAGGACATGAGCAAGGCAAAACTGGAATGGCCATAAAGGCTTTTAAGGAATATGGGCTGTGGGCCTCTGACAGGCAGCATCTCCAAGCAAGCAAACCCGTGCAGCACCCAGGTGGCACCTACTGAACCGCAGGGACCACAGCCAAGTGCCAGGCAGGTAAAGTCCCACTATAAGCCTGTTACGGGCAGGTCTCTCCCGGCCCCACGACGCTGCCCTGTGCCCGAGAGACGCGCAGAACTCCTCAAGAGGTCACACTACAGCCGGGACAAGCAGGACCAGGTTGCCCGTAGCCATACCCGGTTCTTCTCCTCCACCTCCTGGATGCACTTGGCCCTCCACTGGTCGATCTTCGCCTCCCGCTCGGCAGCCCGGGCCGCCTCCTCTTCCTTGGCTGCCTTGGCTTCTTGCTTCCTCCGCTGCAGGCGCAGCCGCCTTTTCCTCGCCCTCTCGGCCTTCCTTCGCAGGGTCTCCCGGTAGCCGGGCTCCCTCAGGGGTCGCACAACCTCCTGCAACTCCCGCCGAGCCGCCTCCGCCTCCTCCTGCGCCTGGGCCCAGCCAGATTCGTCCCCCTCGGCCTCCCGCTGCCGCAGCGTCCGGCACAGCGCGGCCAGCCTCGCCACCCGCCCTAGTACCTCCACCGCCAGCTCCCGGGCGCTGCTGGGGCTGGCGGCGACGGGAGGCGGCGGCGGAGGTAGAGCGGCCCGGCGCCGGCCTAGAAACTGCGACAGCCACAGCTCGTCCTGCTGCCGCTGCGCCGCCGCCGCCTCCTCCTCCGACAGCGGCCGCGGCGGGAACGGCGGAGCCGCCTGGAAGTAGGGGCTGCCCGGGGGGAAGCGCGGCCCCACGTCGACCTCGGCCCCAGCCGGCGGCAGCAGGAAGGGTGGAGGTGCGGGCGCCGCTACTCCGAAGGGCC
Organism: Ramphastos sulfuratus; assembly: GCA_013399055.1. Taxonomy (NCBI): domain Eukaryota; kingdom Metazoa; phylum Chordata; class Aves; order Piciformes; family Ramphastidae; genus Ramphastos; species Ramphastos sulfuratus. The sequence goes on along the minus strand of WBNM01046184.1, from coordinate 23,786 downwards.
CTGGGCGGGCAGCGGGACCAGCGAAAGGCGCAGCGGGCGGCGGAAAGGGCCCGGCCTGCGGCGGGAAGGCCCGGAACGGCGGCGGCGGGAAGCGGCCGGCGAAAGGTGGGGGTGGAGGCTGCGCCATGTTTCCCACCTCTACCCGCCACCGCCACGAGTGCCGCAGCGACGCATGGCGGCCCGGACGTCCCCCCGCCGCCCAGTGCGTCCAGCAGCGCTCCCTAGCGGCCTGGAGGACCCTCAGCAGACACAGGGCCTTTGCTCTTCCCTGGAGAAACCACGTTAAAACAACCCTCAAAAGCTCCAACTACCACGAAAACTGAATTTTGCGGGATGACGTTAAGGATGAAAATTCTCCGCTGCTTGAATAGTCTCTTTGTTTTATTCAAACGCCAGAGGTGTGGTACAAACTGTAGTTACACAGCATTTTTGTTTCCTTAAAAACAGTTCTTGGTTACATAATTCCAAACAACTTTCAAAACTAAGTTGTTGAACAATTTCACCTAAAATGGCAGGTTGGTTTTGGTTTTGTTTATTTTTTTTAATCCATTTAAAAAAGGGTTTGAATTAAAGGAGTCAGAAGTAAAAGCTGTTATATTTCATTCACTCTACAAAAAGGAAAAATGAGGATGCAGTCACAGATAGTTCACCACAGATTCCCATTTTGAGGGGACAAAGCTTCTGCAGAAATATCCTCAAGCTCCAAATGCAGCTTGTTCTGAACCATTAGTGGGTCATCTAACCTGAAAAAAGCTGAAATCCTACAGGAAGTATCTGTTGCACCTGACTACAACTGCACATCACACTGCCTCTAGGGAAGAACACAAGAATTACATAAAATTTACATGACAAATTAAAAACAAAAAATAGGGTCAATGCACTTGCAGTGTCCTTTCCTGTCCTAAAGCATCAACTAGCCTGTAAAGAATGAGGAAAGCTTTATTTTAAATAAAATTCAAATTGTAGGAAATAGGGTCAGTAAAAGTTAAGTCCACGTATCACTGAAGAACAAAACAGAAGTTGTATGCAACAATTTTAATTCCTGGAACAAAACCATACAGGTCCTTTAGTGTTGGTTTGGGGGGAGTGGGTTATTGATTTTCTTTTCTTTTTTTCAAAGAATTTGCAAAAAAGGGTTGCGTTAGTTGTGGTGTAGAACAGAAAAGGGAGGCTTGCTTTGCAGTGAGACAAAAAAAAATAAAAATCAAAAGACAACACCACGAGATGTAAGACTAGGATTAAGCGTATAACTTAAAGCACTGTGTCATGTGCACAATCACTACTGATTACATCAAAAATATGATACACTTACTTCGTTCATCTCTTAACATTATAAGATAGGTTGGGCAAATATATCTGGCACCAAAAAATTGATGCATGATAGTTCCAATACGTTAAACAAAGTGTGCTATATTAGAACATTAAAAATTTAATGTTGACTTATCCGAATTCTGACGGCTTACCGCGTCCTGGAAGTCCTGCTCACCCCTCTGCAATTTGCTGACTTCCCCTTCTGTCACTGTATTCAAGGTGACTGAAACTTACTCCTAATGGAGAGGTGAAGGAAAGGATCATTTGATATTGCATTCAAATTCCTGCAAGAAACTAGTGTCACATTTTCTCAGCAGTGTCATAAAGCGTGCCCCAGTTCTTCTCAAACCCTGTCGCAGGGGTTTCCCCTCCCAGTTCCCAAGAATGTAACAAGTCGCTCCAGCACCCACCAGCAGAAATCTAACACTGACCTGAATGTAACCCTCTGTGAGGCATACGAGGAGATAGTATAGAATGTAACCCTCTGCTAATCAGTAATCTTCACTTCTCATTTATAGAGTAACATTGTTGTAAAATCTAAGTATTGGCAGCACCCACATTGCCGGCCTAGGGTCTAGAAGGAGCAATCCAGGTGCTGCCAGATCTGCTATACATTAATTGAACAAGTATAATACACAATTCATATTTGAACATTATGCCATCCCAGTCCACACAATGTCCATCAAATAAATCAAAGTGATGTTGCAAGAAAATACAACAGGAATATCTAAGGAAGTTCCTCATCACATATCCGAGAGAGATCCAATGCCTTTAGTATCGCCAGAGGAACCGTAAGGACATAACCCAGAGCATCATGACAGTGTTTAATGGTTTGCAGCATCTGCTTGTCGAGGCCAGCCTTCTTCCTCAACGCCAGAGTCATACTCTTCTTCAGATGAATCTTTAGTGGGAGCCCTATAATTAAAACGAACTGATCAGATACTTTAGAAATGGAGGGAAAGAACGGAAACAGTTTCCATAACTTCTGGTAAACATTCCCCAGTGACAAGTGTTCTGACCAGCACTCATCTGCCAAAGGACCTTCTGGTCTGAAAATAGTGCTGCCATTCCACTATTAATATGGAATTTCAGGACTGAAAATCAAAAGCCTACTGACTGCAGTGAAGTAGTCTGATCTAATAATTTAATATTTCCAGCAAACATGAATGCCAGTGCTCTACAAACCACTTAAAGCCCACCAGTGCTAACACAGTACCTTCCACACCAACCAGCCACTCTGAGACACCAGGTGTGCTGAGCCAAACCTCAGAACAGACATAGATGAATACAAAGCATGCACCTCAGTGGAGAAAGTCACTCAAACACATTGTCAGGGATAGAAACCAAGCAAGAGCTCCTAAATTTCAGACCTTTTTTTCAATCTGACCCATTCCCTCTCAACTCCAACCTTTGTTCACTGAAATTAATCCTTTTTTAAATCCAGTTTGTCCAGTGATTTCAGTGTTCCACCACAGCACAATTAATGTTAAATTGATTATTTACAACATTAAATCAAATATTTTGACAAAAGTTCAGCAAACCGATAAATGTGCTTTTGTGGCTCTCTGCTGCTGCAAGAGCAATGTAGAAGGAAAGTGCAGCAGCCTAGAGATTGCATAAAAAAAACAAAAAAAACCAAAAAAAACCCCACACAGTGGTAAACAGCAGGAAAGAAAAGGTTCTGCTTCAGAAGTTTCAGCACAATTACAGTTAAACTTCATATTTTCACTGTTAACATATGATGCTTGGAACTTACTTCTATTTCTACATGTATACACACACACACACAAAAGTCTTATAGTAACTTCATATACAAGTTTATTTTTAAATGTCTATTTAAAAACTAAGGCAATACAACCCCAAGGTCTCTAGGGCAGAATAGGCACTAATCCAGCTGTGCACAGTATACAGAGAATCAGATACTTTTCAGTCTGTGTGCATGATTTGGTGTTTAGACGCTTGTTCCTAGAGCAAACATCCAAGTACCTGTCTAGCTGTACTACTTCTCTGTTCTGACACTTCTGGTAGGAGTTTACCTAATGTATCCTGGCTCTTTTTTGCCTTCTACAACATCTTTGTCAACTTCCACGCATACAATGTCAGAATTGGGCACTTCAAACATAGGCTCCAGCAACAGCTTTTCCTAGAAGAAAATGTAATACAGTTAGCAAGTGGTTTTTTTGGAGCTAGGTTTTCTTGGAAGAACTCTGAACACCCACGGTTTCAGAAAGAGACATTGTGTCCATGTAAGACTCAGAACAGTGGTTTTGGCTGAAAAATGTCACAATTAATTCCATACACACCAGCATTGGTAGCTTCATTTACTCATCATTAGACTTAAGTTTACTCACCATTATAGATCGAAGACCTCTTGCACCAGTTTTCCTGTCCAGGGCCAGTCTGGCTATAGCTTTCAATGCATCCTCAGTTACATTTAATTCACACTAGAGAGAGAAAAATGCTACATTTAGTTAAGTATTTCAGTTACAACTCAGTGTGTTAAGTCAGACAGTGCAATAATTACTGAAAATAGTAAACAGCAGAGGTTTGTTACAGGCCAAAACATTTAACACTTAAGCCTCACACCTTACAGCTTCAGCTACATTTTACACCTGACTAACGTTACCAATATTGACTGTCCCTTTAGTACAGCAAGTACCTCTACAGTATACAGAGTGGCTCTTGATACCTATGAGACAAGGTCACGGCTGTTCATTTGAATGTTAACAGAAAGAGACCTCCAGACTACTTGTCCTACACAAGCACAGTTATCCAGTCTAAACCAGTCCAGCTTTAATGAGTTGGATTGCTGCTTTTCAGCAGTGCACACATTGGGCAAAAAGTGATGTCATCTGGTATTTTAGATCACTTTCACACTGTTTCTGAACAAGAATACTCAAGAGCTGCCAAAGAACAATTCAAACCTTGTCCATGCTGAATAGTGCCTGGTACTGAGGAACCACAGCATTCCGTGGCTCAGTAAGAATCCGTACAAGGGTTTTCTCGTCTAGGCTGTGCAGAGGAACCACCACGGGCAGTCGTCCCACAAACTCTGGAATCATGCCAAACTCAATGAGATCTCTGGCTTCCACGTGACGCAGCAAGCGATCCTTTTCTTCAATATCTTCATGTGGATCAGATTCTCCACTTATATTGGCAAGATCAGCTGCTGCTGCAGCCCTTCTGCCTTTTCCCATATTAGATGGTGTCCCAAATCCTAGATACTGCAAAACAAATGGGTAACGCTTATGCAACTGTAATAGTTAACTTTTACTTCTGTAATTAATTATGTTTTGGGTGCATGGAAATCCTGGAGCAACTGATTACGTTACTACACATTCACTGAAGTTCAACAAATTACTTAATAGTAAAACTGGATGCACACGATCAGTTTCTTCTAACATTTAATTCCCTCAGTAAGGTATCAGCACATCAAACGTGCTCAAGAGCGTCCAGAGGAATCCACGGAGATGATCTAAGGGCTGGAACCCCTCTGCAGTGAGAGTTGGGGCTGTTCAGCCTGGAGAAAGCAAGGCTCCAGGGAGATCTTATAGCATCCTTCCAGTAGTTTAAGGGGGCCTACAGGAATGATGGGCAGGGACTCCTTATCAGGGACTGTACTGATAGGACAAGGGATAATGGTTTTAAACTGAAAGACAGGAGATACAGATTAAACATTAGGATGAAATTATTTACTGTGAGGGTAGTGAGACGCTAGAAAAGGTTTTCCAGAGAAGTCAGGGATGCTTCATCTGTGGAAACAGTCAAGGCCAGGCTCGACAGAGCCTTGAGCAACCTGGTCTACCAGATGATGTCCCAGCATGAGTTCTGTACCCAAACATTAACACACAAGACAGTGAACCACGTGACTAAGCTTTTTAAGATGGTAATAGCTGTTAGTACCATTTCTCTACCTGAGTATCAATAGCATACCTTTGGATATGAAACTGAGAGCACTTTTTTTTACTCATACTTGGCATGCAGCAACTGAAATAAATCCTAACTGCTAGAACTGTTTAATATAATCTGGTTTTAAGAGAGGATTTTTTTAGATAAAATACAATTTGATGCACTCACTTTTTCATTTTTCCTCCTGCTGATAATTCTATCAAGACCATTAAAAGCACCAGAAGCTACAAAGAGGATGTTTGTTGTGTCGACTTGCACCGTTTCTCCACGTAGTTTACGAGAATTCTTTTCTGGAACATTTACTATTGTGCCTTCTAGCAATTTCAGCAAGCCCTAAGATGGAAAGAAGAAACAAGCAATATAAAATTCCACTCTGTAACACCATGTAAGAAGGCATACCATACTGTGCTTACTTTCACAGATGGACTTACATTATTTAATCCCTTATGCCTTGATAGTAGCAGTAAATAAATCAATTTTCTGTACGAGACAAACAATCTCACTCAAGGAAAGACAAAACATTTCCTTTAGATATATCTCTTCCTGCCTACATTATGCAACTTGCAATCAGAATGCTGCAAAGATGTTTTTTGCGCAAAATATTTCTATGAAGCAGTCCCAACTTGCTTTTGAGCTTGGGGTTGTTTAGTTTTGCTAGTTTTTATTTTTTGAATGAAGAAAGAGGAAAGATGAGAGTTAAAAAGGTTAATAACTAAGGAACTGAAAAACTATGCCTCTCCACTCCTGTGCTGTTTGATGCATGATAGCACAATATGTAGACTTGATAGGCTGTTTGCTTATGAAGTAAAATAATTCCAAAGCACTTACTTGTTGCACACCTTCTCCTCCAACATCCCGTAGCTGATGAATACCAGGAACGCTGCCAATCTTATCTACTTCATCCAGAAAAACAATTCCTGCAGTTACAGAAATAGACTTAAAGAAGGCCTCACTTTAAGAGAAGCAAAAACTTTCATAATGTTCTTCCTGTGTGTAAGACAGCAGAAGTCTGTTCTATTTCCACACTGTTGATTGCAAAAGTGTGTGTGAGTTCAGCCAGTTACGGATAAGAACGAATGCTACAAGATAAGCTTAGAGCTCTTCTCAGGTTTATCATTTCTGACCCAATGTGTTAAAACTCAGGAATATAAATTACAGAAATACTGATGTCTTCAATGTTGAAAGCATTCAGATGATATGAATAGTTTATGGATAAACCTCAGGAAGCACGTTGGCAAAGCTTTTACCTTGCTGAGCTTTTTCTACGTTGTAGTTGGCATCTTGCAGGAGTTTTGCAATGACAGATTCAATGTCTTCACCAACATAGCCAGCTTGAGTCAAGGTAGTACAATCACAGATGGCAAAAGGGACATCTAAGCATTTAGCTAGAGTCTGAGCCAGCAAAGTTTTACCTGATAAAACAAAATCTGTGTTATAATTTCCAGGCATTTCTTTAGAGCACACAACCCCTATTATTTACCATGGGGTCATCATTACTCTTATTTGACATTCTGAATGGTCATAAATTTGTATCAGGATATTTTCCAAGGAATTCATTTTCCATAAACAGTGGTTTTTACATTGCCAAGCTGTATTTCTGAATTAGACTAACAGTACACATTTGAGGCTGCTTGAAACAATATAGTATCACAAATGTCACACAATACAAAAACCAAAATACAGGTACTTGCATAGATTAAAGATCAAATAAATCAGTAGTCCTTTGCAGACACTCAGGGTGCAGTGCAAAGTCCAATTGTTCCTGCTTTGAAGTTGAGGAGAAACAGAATTAATATTGTATTTAGTGAATGTTCTCCAAAATTGTCTGAAAAAATGTTTATCCCTTCAGTGCAAACACTCTACTTATAAGCACACGAATGCAACTTCTCCTTAAACCCCCACCCCTCATAACTGATCTGTCCCAGATGTGAAACAACACTAATCACAGCACCTCTACTTGCTGTCTAAAGCAGAGAAACTTTAAGTGTGTCTTGTTTCAGCTGAGAAGAACTTGCAGCTTTTAATCATTTAGCAAACAATATAGACACTTGAAAAAAGAAAACACATGACCAGACCTCCTTCCTTTACAGGGCCATTTAGCTCAGCTTGTTACCATGGCACGAAAGCACAAAAATCCCAGTTTGGAATTCGGTTTAGCTTTTTATACACCAAACTAGAGTAATCACAAAAGAAGTAGCATCACTCACTAGCAATCAATTCTAAGGAAAACCTGATGCCTGTAAGACTCATGAAGCTCTTATACCTGATCCAGTTGGTCCAAGCAGCAAAATATTACTTTTTTCAAGTTTTATGTCATCGTTGGATGAATCGAGTACTTCTCCTCCCCGTTTTTCCTGAGGTATCTGTTGGTTCATTTGTTGCTGCATTGATGCTCCTAAAGCATTCCCATGTGGACTGATTCCAGCAATCTGCAGTAGCTCTGGAGAGAATAACAGCAGCACTGTTTGAGTACTGACAAGTTCTGCCATTACCTTAAACACATAGTCAAAGCCATTCTTCCATTTTCATCTGTGAATCTATAATTCTATCTGTATAGATGATTACAGACTGCAATAGAAATAAGGCACAATGGTGACAAAAACAAGAGTTCCAATCTTATTTTTGCACAAGCATGTATGAAAATAATTTCCAGTGGTACAGTGGATTATTTAAAAATAGTCTACATTAAAAACAAGAAAAACTTACACTCCCTACCAATTATCTCATTTTTTTTAAACAAAAAAACCCAAAGTGTTCATCTCTGATGAAAGAATACAAGAAATGGTACCTAACAATTACAAAAGCAATGCACAGGTCTACTCTCAAGATTTTAAAGGCTTGTCTCAGTTCAGAGTTGTTACAGGTTTTGTCTGTACATGGGGATATGGAGCTGCATTTTCTTTCTTTTCGAAGCCCTAGTTTTAATTAATTTGTAGTGTTGAATTTTGAGGGCTAAGAAAACTGGTTTGAGGAGGTGTAACTGAGAATGATCTACACCAGACTAAGGAAGAAGTTCAATAGTCAGTGAGAGAGTTTCAATGGACTGAAAACACACAACTGACATCACCCAGACAAAAAAAAAAAAAAGTATCCTGAGGTGACAGTGTCTTTTAAGAGTACAAATACCCTGCAGAAAATAGCTGCATAACCTCCTTTATTATCTCCCTCACATCATATTCTGCACAGCATTACTAATAATACTTCCAATCCATGATTGGAAAAAAAATTCTTTTAAAAAAATCACTTGGTTTACTGAGACTAATTCAAAGAGAAATTATTTAACCAACTTCATAAAAGGTATTTTTACAATTTACTGCTTTCTACTCCGAAATAGAGGTAAGTTCTAGTCACCTCAATGTCACCAATTACATTTACTTACAGAAGAAAAACAAGCAGAATTTTCACCAGCATTTCAAGCTAGTGGTCAGTGGAGACTATTCTACATCAACATCGAGAGTACATATTGCAGAGGAGGCCACGAGGAGAGAGTTCACTTACTTGTAAATCTGTACTCATCCTCCCGTCTTCTGATTTCTAATTCTAAGAGAGAGGATGAAAACAGTAGTAAAAAATAAGTTTATGAAAGCTTATAAATTCTCTACCTCTTGCCCTCTTCTGAATACATCTCAGCAGTGTGTATGAATTTCTAACAAGAACTCCCCACGTAAATTAGTTTTTATTGCTGTCAAAATTAATCCCAAAACATTTACATGCTTTCAAAATGACAGCAAGCTTTCTATTGTTTAAAACAGTAAGTTTAAAACTTGCCTCTGATCAGATTGCCATTTAAAAGCCAAATACTTATAGAAAGGGGCAAAAAACCTACAATATGACTCTGTTTTGAAAAGGCTTCCTTAAACTCTCCCATTGAGTGTTACAATGCAAGAGCACACATTTCAAAGCAGTGTCCATTACAAATGTTTACTGCCAGTCTCTCTGGCTGTGCACCATTTTATCTTCCTGGAAAGGAGCAGGAACTTCTCTGTGCCAGGTATTCAACTGCTCTCCAACCATTACCAGAACACTGCTACTAATGTTTCCCCCTCAGTTAAAAAACTTCTTTACAAAGAAGATTTTTTTGCTCAGTGTAGTATCTATTGCAAGACAGAACTAAAAACCTTTTAAAACAAAATTTAAAAATCAAAGTACACTTTGAATCACAGTAACTTAATCCTGTTTCTAAAAATAAATTAGATCAACATAGCTCCACACTTACTCAGTCGCAAAAGTACTGCCAAGAGTAACTCCATCTACACCTGCTAGATATGGAACAATACTGTGGTGACCAACAGACACCACCAATGAGAAGTGAAGTTAGAAAGCTATTTGTCAGATCCACCATGCAATTTAGTTTTCATGATCTGCATTGTTGCTTGCAGATTTACTATTAAGCAATAAATGAGATTAGAAAGGAAAGTTTAGGAGGCTCACATAAAGTTAAACACCTACTTATGTGTGTCAGCAGCAAAAGCTAACCATGTAACAAGACAAACAATACCCTGGCATCACAAACCTTCTGGATTGCTTTTAAACCACAGAAGTCTTAAAAATTAAATTTAATAGAAATTATTTTAGCTCATTCCAACTACAGAGCAGCTAATGTTAAGGTAAAACCTTTTTCATGTTGAAATCAGAGCCTTGAAATGGTTAAGTTCTGACCAGGCAAATACCAACCAGCATACGAACCTCTTGGTGTTAGAGAAGTCTGCTTTTCAACTTCTGCCTGCTGTCTCAGGTTAGCTGGGATATTATTGTAGATTCTTTTGTAATGATTGTAGACAGCAACTGAAAGCACCTTCTTGGCAAAACACTGACCAACAACATATTTGTCGAGGTAGTTATAAATCTGAAAAAAATAACTCCATTTTAATAACTACAGCAAAGAAGAGAGAAGAGAAGGTTGTGCCAAAGATGGACTTTGGTCTAAACCAACCATTACAGAACTAAGAAACAGAAACCAAACACCTCAAATACAAAATATATTCGTGATAAGCTTACATGAGAACAGTCATCTTGCGTGTGTCTGTTCTCCCCATCAATAAACCCATTGTTCTTTTCACCCAAACTTGTAAGAGGAATAGAAATGACAAGAATGTTTAATGTCTTTCAAGTCCTTATATAGGAGCTATACAGAGCTTCAGAAGCCATTACTGTCCACTAGGAATTAAGAAACACAGTAAGCTCCTTCCCTATGTGGGAGAGGTAAACTTAGGATGGGTCATCAAAAGCTGACCAAGCCCAGTTCTTACACAGAAACAGGGCAAATATAAGGTTCTGAAGCTCCAGAAAGAAGCTAGTAATAAATAGTAATAATATTAGTAATAAATATTAGGCTGCAGAATATGAAGACATAGGAAGGCAATGATAATACAGTTGGTGAGGGCTAAAGTTACCCTCAGAATCACAAGGAGAAGATGAAGATACTGAACTTCAGTCATAAGACAAAGCCAGAGGAAAACAAACTCAACTGTTTTTATTGGAACTAGTTGCTCCCTGTATCAGTGCTGTACTGGGTCACACAGCTCTCAAAGGTTTAATCTTGAGCTAATCCTCTTTCTTGTTTGTTGCTGTCACAGTGGACCATTATATACACCTGATACAGATCAAGCAGTAAAGCATTTCATCTTGCTCTAACACAAGCAAGTCCTGGGGTGGAGTTAAGATCCATACCTTCTTCGGTGGAGGTGGCGGCTTCTGCTGGAATGCCAATTTCACAGCTTCTGCTGCTGACTCAGGCTCCTTAATGATGCTCTTTTTTGTGTCTGCCTCTGACAGTACCACAAAGAAATGGTGACACTTCTCACACTTTACAAAACGAGTGGAAGCTGCAGAAAAGGTAGAGTAAAAGTTTAAGAGGAACTGCTAAAGCTGTTCTCACGTACAAGTTTGTCATACACAGGCCAAACACCTGTAAGGCAGCACAGCCACCTCTGTGTTTACACAACACTTCCCCTTCATTCATTTAGCAGCTTTCATAGCAACTATCAGGCTATGAAATGTGACACACAGGATACAATTTGCCCAAAACACTTCAATGCAGAGCAGCAATCAGACAACAGATTAAAACCCCAAAAATCTATTTCAGTAGTACTACACTTGAAAGAGGAAAGTTTGCATCTCAGAGCAATGCAAATTTAATGAGGGCTTCTAACTGTGCAGGAATTGTTCCTAAATCTCAAGCCAGCAGACAAGCCCCCTGCGGTTAGAGACAGATGACTTTGAAGCAGAGGGATGCAAAATTCAATCACAAAGACAGGATGCAGCAGGTTCAGGAAAAGACAGCTGTAGCAGGTCCTGATCACTGCATCCCACTGGCTGCGGAACACCATGGAAGGTGGTTGAGTCACCTAAGCCCAGGGCATGGAGCATAGCAGGGTCACACAAAGGCCTCATCCCAACAAGAGGCAGCTGTGGTATGCAACAAATGATCAGGACTTTGATGTTTTGCAAGTTCTTTTGCTTATTTATTTTTATTGTCAAGGGCAGAACAAGTTTCTTTCAAATTCCAAAACACAAACCCTCCAGCTGTAGGCTTTGTGAACTCTCTCAAGAAATTGTGTTACCTGCAAAGACTGGATTCAGAAGCCTGGAAACCAGATAGCAGAGGAAAAATCCAATTCAAAATAGATCTTCTCTGACCATATTACTGTGCTATTAAATACAAATAATGTGCAACAGGACTGACCACAGAACGGCTTGAGTTGGGAAGGACCTTAAAGATCATCTAGTTCCAACCCCTCTGTCATGAGCAGGGACACCTTCCACTACACCAGGTTGCACAAAGCCTCATCCAGGATTTAAATATATTAGTAAATATATTCAATTAAAAGCAAAGTGAATGTAGAAAAACACCCATATGAAAAACTTTAATGCCAAAACTTCTGAAATCAGAAAAAGCTTTTATAGAATGGCTTGAACACAACAGTATCAACTGACTTCAGCAACAGCCTCTAGCAACAAACAAGCTGTGTATTTATAACTTGTTGTTGCCTCCCGTAGTGCTGGCATCAGCAATAGAGGAGTGGGTGTTTGTTTGAATATTACACACACCTTGTGAGTAGCTAAGTAAGACCAACAAATTAAGAATGTAGTGCATAACACTGTGACCATGACAGCTTTATTAACTCTACTCCAAAGAAAATTTGTGTAACAGCTGGAAAGTTCTCCTGGCAGCCTTCCAAATTACTGTTATCTGCCTGATGGGAACATGATGGAGCAGCACTTGCATGCACACTTCTTACATAACTCTTCTTTAGCAACAATATTGTAGGGGAAAAACCTCAGCCTTTCTCCCAGTGATCACTCAGACCATCTCTGATATTCCTCATGCCATGAGGCTGCCAGTCCTTCCTTGTGCATTGCTACTACTCAGATTTATTTGGCTGGAGTCATCATGAGAATACTTGTCTCTTTTATAGACCCATGGAAATGGATAAAAGAAAATAAAGAGCAGGCTATAAGAATGTTCACATCTGCCCTGCCCTGGTGAGGTCACATGGAATATTTTGTCCAGTTCCAGCCTCCTTAGTTCAAGGCAGACAGGGAATTGATGGAGAGAGACCAGCAGAAGCTATGAAGATGCTGAGGGGACTGGAGCATCTCTGTGAAAAGGAAAGGCTAAGAGACCTGGAGCTGTTTAGCTGGAGATGAGTAGCCTTAGAGGGGATCTTCTTAATTCCAATCAATAGCTAAAGGAGCAGGAGGGAGAAGGAGGATGTGATCACTCTTCCCCTGGTGCCAAGGGATAGGACAAGGAGCAGCAAGCAAAAACTAGAACGCAGAATATTCCATCTGAACACGAGAAATAACTTCTTTCCTGTGAAGATGCTGGAGCCCTGAAGCAGGCTGCCCAGAGAGGTTGTAGAGTCTCCTTCTCTGGTGAGATTCCAAACCCAGTTGAACATTGTGATCCTGGGCAACCTTCTTCGGATGAACCTGCTTTATCAGGTGAGTTCGAACTAGATGATCTCCAGAGGTCCTTTCCAACCCCACCATGCTGGGATTCTGTGATTCTGCAATATTATTGTGCATTTTAAAACCGTATTTCACTGGAAAAAATATTGTTCAGAGCACACTTTTATCAGTAACTCCAAGGAGCACAGAGGAAGTCAATTACAGACCTTCCTAATTCTCATCAGGACTAATAGGGTTTGTGGTTACACAGAAACTTTGATGTATGGGGTGCCTTGGAGAGGAGACCATTATCAAAACACAGCTGTGAAACTGGCCAGCTTTTATGATCTACACAGCAATGTGGGGAAAAAAGGATCAACAGGAGTTTTAACAGAACAAAAGGGAAAAAAAGTTTGCTCTGAAAAGCAAGGAAACACAGATTAAGTACTGCTATCTCCCTAAAATTGCAACTTTGCAATTCTTAAATATTGGCATGTTTTCTTATGTTCTTTTAGCGCCACATAAAAGCACAGCAAAGAGTCCTCATGCCAAATTAATCTCGCTGTCATTAAGAGACCTCTGCAAATATTTGTTGTGTGGTAAAATGCAGGTCAAGAGTTCATTTTGATTCAGGCATTTGCAAAGAGGTCTCTGCTGTCCCTAGGAGCTGACCTTATCAAAGTGAAAGGCTAGGTTTGTACAACACACACAGGAAGCCAAAACAACCACAAGATTAATCTTAAAAACACTTGTAAGGTTGAGATAATGGGCTACTACTAAATTACTTTAAGGTGAAAAGGCATCAGAAAAACAAGCAGGGTAGCTTCTTGCTTATTAAACTGTACAGTGCCAGGGAAGTCTTGCTATGAAGGATGGAGTCAACCTGATGGCATCAGGTTGAGACAAAGCAGCTCCTGGATAAGGCTTCTTATGTCAATCAGCTTTGCAGCTATTGGATTTCACTCTACATCTGAAGCTCACATCTCATTTCACTGATCACAAACCTCTCCCTTCCTTACAGAAGCTCACAACTGAAAACAATACAGGAACTGCTGAGAAATTGTGTTGCAGCAAAATTCCTTTGGGTTTGTGTCATATTCTTCCTTAACTGTTAATTACTGGAAAACCATTGCCAAGCAAATCCTTGTACAAGATTTGCAGATGCAAAGGCAAGCCCTGTTAATAACAAACTCCACAGGACAACCAGTCTCCCATACTGTCACTCAATGGCAATTAATTTGCTAATAAATGCAGCTTTTATTCAGTATTTTGTTGCCCTATTTCTCTCAAAAATGACCGAAAATCCCATTATTTAAAAACTGAAACAAATGTTAATTGCATATTTTCCTTTGCCTTTAGATATTTACTTAGGGTTCTGCAGTTCAGCAGCTCAAACAATTCATTTTTCCTGACTAAACAACACTGAAGGAATCTCTGGAAAATCAAGTTATGGTATGTTTAATGTAACCTGCAATCTGTTCATTAGGGGCAAAACAGGAGAGATTTTTCTTTTTAAAAAGAAAACAAAACTAGTAATTGAGATAATTAAAACTTTGTTTTCCTATCACTTTTATATTTTGCTATGTGGTTGGGAAGCAATGTGCTCAAATTAAGAGATTAAACCAGAAGGACACAGATCCAGGGAAAAATTGACCATGGTTCTCAAGAATTTCTGAGAAATCAAAGCCATTGAGATCTTTGATTTAAGGTAACCAATTAAGTGAAAACAGAAGACTGCTGTTTTCAAGATGAAGTCACTAAATCACACTTCTGCCCTCCAGGGATACACAGTGATTGTTTCACTCTGGGGCAATGCTTAAGTGGTCATTTCCAGATAAAAGCACAAATTCCAGTATTAAGAAGTAAACACATCAGCGAAGTGACAGTTTCAAAATGTCTGTCTAGTCATGAATCATCTGATAAGAAGGTAAATGAGGGTGAAAAGCCTCCCACTGTTTTCAACCACACCTAGGCCAGGGTGAGGCCAAGACAGGATCCTAATTCTAACAACTTGTGCCAGATGCGTCAGAAAACCTTGTTGCCTAGAGTTTCTTTTTCACGGAACTAAGCTTTTTTTTTTTTTCTTGGTTTGTTTGAATAGTAGCTGAGGTCTGATCCTTTTATCTAACAAATACACTGCTGCTATAGAATTCTCTTGGTTCGTAACAGTCAATCATTTTTATTATTCTATGTGAGCAGCAGTAACAGCACTTCTGCTCGTTTGTTTCACCAGCTGCTCAACAAGTTTATACTGACCTTGTCTTAAGCTTCTTAGTCACAAATCTGATTATGACTTGATACTTCTCTCCCTGAGCCCCACCACCTAACAATGGGTATCTGCTTTCTGACTTTTTAGACTGGTCTCATAAGGAGAAATGCTTCCAAGTCTGATACAACCTAAAGTGTAATTGGCATGAATTTCAAAATCCCAGACTGGTTTGGGTTGGAAAGGACATTTAAAGGTCATCTTGTCCAACCCCTCTGCAGTCAGCAGGGACATCTGCAGTTAGAGCAGGTTGCTCAGAGCCCCAAACAACCTGACCAGGAGTGGTTTCAGGGATGGGGCATCTACCACTTCTCTGGACAACTTGGGCCAGTGCCTCACCACTCTTGACATAAATTTCTTCCTTCTATCTAGTTTAAACATCTCTCTTTTAAATTCATCATCCTTTCTCGTGCTGCAACAGACCCTGCTAAAAAGTCTGTCCCCATCTTTCTGATTGCCCCCTTTAAGTATCAAAAGGCCACAAGAAGGTCTTCCTTGGCACCCTCCCTTCTCCAGACTCCAGTTCTCTCACCCTAGCCTCACAGCAGAGAGCTTCCAGCCCTCTCATCATTAATGTGGCCGCCTCTGGGCCCACTCCAGCAAGTCCATGTGTCTCCTGTGCAAGGACTCCAGAGCTGGACCCAGCACTGCAGGTAGGGTCTCAGCAGAGCAGAGGGACAGAATGCCCTCCCTTGACCTGCTGCCCATGCTGCTAGGAATGCATCCTAGAACATGACTGTAAGTGCACATTGTCACTCACATCCAGCTTTTCATCTACCAGCACCCCCAAGGCCTTCAGCCTGTATAGATACCAAGGACTGCCCTGACTCAGGTGCAAGACCTTCCAATTGGCCTTGCTGAACCCCTCATGATGTTCACATATGCCCACCTCTCATGACTGCCCAGGCCTCTCTCAATGACATCCCACCCCATCACCACACCATTCTGCTTGATGTCATCTGCTGCAAGCTTTCTGAGGGTGCACTCCATCCCACCATGTTACTGATGAAGATTAAAT
The DNA here is from genome assembly GCA_013399055.1 of Ramphastos sulfuratus. Taxonomy (NCBI): domain Eukaryota; kingdom Metazoa; phylum Chordata; class Aves; order Piciformes; family Ramphastidae; genus Ramphastos; species Ramphastos sulfuratus. Next base: position 7,389 of record WBNM01046184.1, on the reverse strand, counting down.
TAAACAGCACTGATCCTAGTATAAACTCCTGAGGGCAGCACTTTGGACTGTACATTCAAAAGAGCAACTTCTGCTGCTGGACACCAGGTGTCTGACACACTTTGCATATCCTGTTTGGATTTTTGGAATGTATTAAGGGATCTGACTTTGCCATGGAAGACTATTGTAAGTAAGCCATCTGTCATATACCAATTCCTTTGCTGGATAAGCTCTTTGGTTATAGTACAGGCAGGATTAAAGTTTTATTATATAGTAGACAAAGGACAGACATCACCAAAAAAAATACATAAGCATGCATTTTAATTACTATCAAGCTTTATGTTTCGGGGTTTGTTGTTTGTTTGTTTGTTTTGTTTTTTAAATCTCAGCATCCTTGGCACTGCATAACACACAATGAACTACTTCACAACTGCACATTGACAGCTGTGGTCCAAATTCCGCTATCATATCCTCCTGCTCCACCACACAGTAAACTAAATGTATGCACAGATATTCCATGCTTACACCAACATGGCCAAACTAAGTATAACAAATGTTTTGATGCTGTATTAACTAGGTATGCTAAAATGCACATCTGTGTCCATTTAAAGAAAAGAAAGCATTCAATAAAACTTACACACAAAGGTTTCCACATGTGTGCACAAGTCACCACACTTCGGGCAGCGTAGCTGGTTCCCTCCTTTCCCAGAGCTTCCAGAGCTTGATTTTTTGCCACCTCCTTCACCAACAGACTTCTAAAAAGAGATTTCCAGACAATTAGCCCCAAACAATGGATCTGTTACATCAGGCATTTAGCAGTGCTTATGGAATCCTGCCATGTCAATATTGCAATAGCTGGACGACAAAACTACTGGCAAGGCTTTGAAAAGTTAGAAAAACAGGATATAAATATTTTTATGCATATACACATCTGCATTTCCCAGGTCTGCCCATTTGAAATGCCTATGGAAGAGGCATTCCATAAACATTAGAACTGCTTGACTGGGATGACAACAGTAACAACCTAAAATGCATCAAGAATGTTTTAATAATCTATTTCAAAGTAATTTATTTTAACTGCAGAGAAGAAAATAAATCAGATAGCAATTTCATGATCACAACTGCGTTGAGTCTAAAGGCTTCTGAAGCTACAACTCTAATGTCCTTGACAGATGTAGCTCTGCTAGCAGCTGGTTGTAGGGTACACAGGGCCTATAAAACAAGCATCTCAAACTGCTTGGAAATATTTTATCTTTTACTTCTGTTCCTTGACAGAGATCTACTTGTCTTTCTTCATGCTACCCTGCTTAGTGACATTCAAGGTTAGCATTATTTAAATCTATAGCTGTTCTATGCCTTTGTACTTCAACAACAAATGCTATTATATTTTAGGAAATAGCAAAGATGTCGCTTCCCTTTTCAAAGGCAGTTCCTCATTCTTTTTAAACCTTGTCCACCTATCCATTTTTCCTTGCAACCCTTCTGAAAACTTCTTCTCTTCCTTCTTTCTTTTTTAAAGTTGAATCCTCAGAACATACCTGTGTCACCTGGACAGTTCTTCTGGTATCATACACACCATACCAAGACAAAGGTTTTGGCTGTGAACTCTCAAAATCTTAAATCTTATTTGCTGACTAAAGAGCACTTTTATCCTCAGGTAATAAATTATCTGAAGAAGCTGTTTATTAACTATAATTATAGAGAGCCTAAGATGGAAATAGATTACTATTTACTAACAATAAAACTAGTCTCTCCTCACAAACTTGTCTTGCTTAATACAGCTGCAGAATCAGTGCTGAAACAACCATTTAAAAATGTACTTTAACTTTAAACAGCCTACTTAGGAGCAACGGGCTTCTCAAGAACAGTTCTGATTGCTACTTTTCCCTAAGATACTCAAGCCTTTGGTGGATTTATAAGATTCTAAAAAGTATTCAAGTGTTCCTTTATGTTAAGCAAAGATCTACAAAACTGGGAAAAGCATTATGGGATGTTTATTTTGTCTGTTACTAAATTCACTATTTTTTCTTCACTGCCAGCTGTGGCAATTTGAAGGATCGGAAATGGCAACAGTTAGCAACAGGTGGTTAATTTTAACTAAGGAAAAAAAGAATCACTAAAAGCATTTGAGAAATAATTATATAAAAGCTATTGAAAAAACCTCATGTGCGGAGATTACCTTGCTTCCATCTCCAGAACCCTCCTTGCTTGCACCATCCTTGGAAGCAAAGTAGGCTGGTGTTTCCGAAAAGTTTCTAAGAGGAATTCGTCGCAGGGAACAAGTTTCAAAAGTCCCAAGTTTTCCTAAAACAGGGATGCGTGTACGACCACAAGTAATACCTAAAATAACCCACAAAAACATAAAACTTAAACATTAAAAGTACTCTAGTTCTAATGCCAAAGCCACCAATCCCACAAATCTATTTACATTAAATGGAGCTCTAAGGTTTCAGTAACAGAACTCAATTCTGAATACCCAAATTTCAGTTATCCAACAGAAATTCTCTTCACCACTATAATGTTTATCTCATAAAATGGGGCTCTTCAGCCTGGAGAAGAGAAAGCTTCCAGGAGACCTTATAGTAGCCTTCCAGTATCTGAAGGGGGCCTACAGGAAGGCTGGGGAGGGATTATTTACAAGGTCTTGCAATGACAGGACAAGGGGCAATGGGTTTAAACTGGCAGAGGGGAGATTTAAACTGGATGTCAGGAGGAAGTTCTCTACAGTGAGGGTGGTGAGACACTGGCACAGGTTGCCTGGGGAGGTTGTGGCTGCTCCCTCTCTGGAGGTGTTCAAGGCCAGGTTGGACGAGGCCTTGAGTAACCTGTACTGGTGGGAAGTGCCCCTGCCTATGGCAGAGGGTTGGAACTAGATGATCTTTGAGGTCACTTCCAACCTTACCATTCTATGATTCTAAAAGCTACCTGGATTGTCCAGAAGTTACCCGAAAGTAATTCCAGATCTTCTAATATCAGACAATAAAGAGTCCCATTGTATCATGAAATAGTGAACATCCCCAGTTACAAAACAGATTGTCAGAATAAATAAATAGAATCAACATCCAGCAGTTATTGTAAAAGAATTCAGCCCACAAATTGGAAAAGAAAACTTTGAAATGTCTCCTTGTTATGCAAAAATCAACCAAGAAGTGTCTCAGTCACAGACAGCACATTTGGACTGGGCTTTCCCCTATGAACACTCAAAACCAGTTTCCAAGGATTTTAGGAACGACTTGACAAAAGTCATCCTGAGAAAACCTGAAAGGTAGCATCCTGTCAGGCAAGTGCTGACAGACACACAAATACAGTCGGATCTTAACTTTGCTGAAATAGCTTAGTGCTAACAGGACCAAAAGCTCCCTGAGAAACTACCCAACCTCTTCCTCCTCTTGCGACAGTGGGTAGGATTACGTTTCATGACTAGGTATGATGTGGATCAACAGATGGCATGCTGGTGATTTCAACATCTCTCACCTCCCTCATATAAAGTGGCAAATTTCTCACTTGCTCTCTGGTTTTGAGACAAAATAGATGTTTGTATCAGCAGACTTTTTAATTGTGATTGTTGTTATACCGCATGGGTTTACTGTTAGAGATTAAAGAATCCTACACAAAACTTCAAAACACTTCTAGAAATGGAATAAAGCCAGCAAGAATGGTTCATTTGCTTAGAAAGAGGTAACGACAATGACGAGGAGCTGGAATCTCACTTGAGAGAAAATTCACCTTGCTACGGTAACAGAACAGAAGAAATTTACAAGGAAAACTCTCACAGGCTTCTGCGAAGTCACAACCAAGACAACAGTGTCAAACAAGTTTTACTGACTTACATGCTGCTTAAGATTCCTGGATTTGAAGATGATCTGCAGTTACTTTTAACATAACTAAAACTGTCATCTTAAAAAAAAAAAAAAAAACAAACTACGATAGCATTACTTCTGTCTGTAAACATGAGTGAGGAATAACGATCAACGTGCTTTCCAATTTTAAATTACTCTGCTGTGTGCCACTGCGGCACAGCAAAACACTTCAGATTCCACAGGATAAACCATGGAAATAGCACAGTAAACAAAAATACTGGCTCACTTTCACAAGCAGTTGTGTTGTCAACTGAATCTGCAGAGAACTCTGATGACTACGTGCACCAAGCGCAGTCAGCAGCGGGGAATAAGCTGTGGTGAGCATTTACAATGCAATAGCTTTTCTACATTAATTCCCTGTCTTCAGGTCATGCTCAGCACAGATGGTTCCTTCACCGAGATTTGGTTTATCACTTCTAAAGGGAACTGAGAAAAGACTCCTTAACAAAAGTCAAAGCCACCTGGTCAAACCCTGAAGTCACGCAGCTTTCCTATAATACAGAGACATTTTGGCCATGGAGGAAGGATGAGGCACTGAAAGAGAAACATGTTACCACTAAGCACTGAACATAGCGAAAGATCACCATTGTAATTCAGAAAGTCCCTGCAACACCGAAAATGCAACAAAACCTCTATTGTATGAACTGTGAAACTACCACAGTGTCAAGTCATGAGCTGCTAAGTGCCACATTACCAACTGTGCCCACGTGCTGATCAGAAACACTGCAGCTGTGGGACTTCACCTTCAGAACTTGACTGGGCACTGGCTGTAGCCAGCCAGCAGCATTACACTCACACAGCAACACTTCTGTTTGCTGTCAGATTTACTCTCAGCCTGCCAGCCTTTGGGGAACATTAAACGCACCTTGCTACACGTGGTGAAATCTAAAGGGGCGTAAAAAGGCTAAACCAGAAGAAAAAAAAAAAAAAAAAAAAGTCCTACTGTTGCATCAGCTCATGGCTAAACATAATGCTTGTTCCTGCACTTATCGTGAAGTCTGAGTGGCACTGTTTTGGACAAAGTATCATTGCACAATTAAAGAACAACGCAGTAAGAAGTTAAGGTTACTATTTTGCTGCACGAATAAACTCAGAGGCAAATTTTCAGGAGAAACCAATATTCTATCCCCAGCCTGTCAGCTTCCCATGCACAATCCCGATACTGATAAATGTTCGAATACACAGCAGCTGGTCAACACAGCAGTGTTTGCTCACACAGAGCCAGCAGTCAAGGTTTGGGTGGGGTTCTGAAATAGTACAGTTAAAGGACGCGTATCAAACATGACAATATTGATAGTAGCAATGGCATTGATCCAGCATCCAGATCAGTGTGTTAAGAAACCACGGAAGGCTTCTTTACACCTTACTAGTCTTTAATTGATACTCGAGAAAATAAATACTGACTTTTGGGGCAGGTTTCAATATCTTGGGAGAATCTATTGCCCAAGGAAGTTACAGGGAGAGTGTGACAAAAGAGAAGTCTTCTCCCTGTCCCACACAACTTGATTGACTAAACTGATCCATTTGCTCTAAATACTCTCAAGTTTGTACCGTCAATAGCAAGGTACCTGGCAGAAGACAATCTGGTGCAACAAAAACACACCAAAAAAAGTAATTTTAAAAAGAATTTTCATTGAAAAACTATGCATAAGCAATCTTACTATAGTATAACTGTTTTAGTTTTGTTTGCCCTATTGTACATCCATTTTAAATCTTAGTTCTATCAAAAAAATCCAAATGCAAAAAAAAGTAAAATCCTGATACTGATTCAGAATGCTACTTGCTTTAAAGTTTATTGTTTCAGTGCGTTGACATGAGGCCAGACAGGGTGGAGTACTTATTTCTTTCATCACAGGTGACATCAGACATGGAAATGCAAAGTCAACTGCAACTAGTTACCTCAAGTAGGTAATTAATTGCCCCAGGCTGAGGACACAATTACTCAAAACCCTGCTGCAAATGTAGCAGCAGTAGTTTTTCAGCAGTTTGGAGGTAGTCTGCATTTCACCAACAGCAGCATATGGTATGTCAACTCTTAGTACCCTCACAATCACCAGGAAAAGGACAAAAGCATTAAAAAGTAACAGCTTCCCTCCAGGTAAGCGGCTCGCGCAGCCTCACTTTTCTACGAGCTTTTTTTGCTAACTGAGCAAGTCTTCATGACAAATATTTCAAGCAAAGAGGTCGTAAACAAAGCAGGAGCTTAATCAATGTGCAAATTAAGCTCATTTAGTAGCACTACAGGGTAACACACTGCATAACTGCTGCTGAAAATCACTCCCATTGAAATAAACTCTCTTCTCGCATTACATTTCCCAAAAGATATTCCAGTGAGGGCTAATTTTCCAGCACTTCACACCACATCATACCGTCTCCTCAGATCCCCCCAGGGTGATACTAACAGAAGATTGATAGAGAAAAGAAGAAGTCCGAAGCAGCCACTCTTGCCAAACCGAAGCCCTTATCGCAACGCCGCAGCACGGAGCAACCCAGGCCCCGCGGGAAGGCTTCGTCTCCTAGCCCCAAGGAATGAGGCTAGTCCCAGCTGACACCGCTCCGGTGGTGACCCGGTGGGCCTCACTCCCAGCCTCCCCCCAGTAGAGCCGGGCTGGAAGAGCGGAGAGAGCTGACAACCGGCTGGCGGCAGCAGGGAACGGGATTTGCCCTCAAGGAGGCGGCGGCGACGATAGTGGAAGGGGCCACCGCGCTCCGGCCCAGTGAGGGCCCCAGACGCCTCAGACCTGCCGGGGAGCCGCGCCAGGCCGGGCCGCGGCAAGGGGAGAGAACGGCGGTTACCTCTCCGCGCAGAGGGCAGCGTGGAGCCTAGGAGGCGGGCAGCGGCGGCGCAGCTATGGCAGGCGGACATGATGCTGCCGCGGGCCCGGCCCGCTCCCCCCGCCGCCGACTAGGCCTCTCTGAGAGCCCCACCCGCGCCGTAAACACCTCCTCCCACGCCCGGAGCCGCCTCCGTGACGCCAGTGCGCTGTCGCTCGGCGTCACCACGCACACTCTACGGACTACTGCTCCCAGCGGGCACCTTGCGGAACGCCGAGCTCGCCACCCTGCGGCACCAGCGCGGGACACCGTTGGAAGCGTACTCGCGGCGGTGAGGAGGGGGCTTTCCACCCGCCGCGTTGTATCATGGGAAATGTAGTCCGCCTAGCGACGGACCTACAAGGGCTCGCTGTCTCCTCACGACATACCTCAAATCATAGAACCACAGAATCATTTTGGTTGGAAAAGATCTTTAAGATCCAAGCGCTCTCTGACTCTACCATAAAACCTGGTGCTAAACCATGTCCCTCAGCACCAGTCTCATCTACAGAGGTGCTTGAGACGATTCTTGCCTTCTTGATCGGCATCCTAAATACAACATGAGAATATTTCCTTTACATCCCAGAAACTATGTTGCAGGGCTTTTGTTTTAATCATTTTCTGAAAAATGAAACCCAAACAGCAGCTGCAAACTTTTAAGCAAAATAAAGCAACTTTGGGAGAGAGATAAGATGATGTCTTGTGTTATGGAGCGATCTGGAGTACTGTGTACAGT
>WBNM01046183.1:4029-26681 GCA_013399055.1 Ramphastos sulfuratus | reverse complement strand
GGGGGGGTGCGCGGGGGCTTCTGGGAGTTGTAGTGTAGCGGCCGCGCGGCCCTGCAGGTGCGAGGGGGCTCGGGGACTAGCAGGAAGGAGCCGCATACGGGCCTCGGCGAGCAGCTCCCGCGGGGCGGCCAGAGCCTGCTCCGCCTGCCCGCTCGGCCCGGCTCGGCACGGCGCGGCCCAGCTCCGCTCACTTGGCCCGCTCGGCCCCCGCCCGGTACGTGAGAGGAGGGAGGTGCCGGTTTGAGGGGTAGTGGGGAGGAGGAGGTCAGGCTATGACGGGTCGAGGGGGTGAGGGCCCGACCCCTGGGGGTAGCAGCAGGGCTGGGGGAGGCCGCGCGAAGATGGGAGTCGGGGGGAGTCNTCGGTTTCCCGGCGTGCCCCGCGGGGAGGCGTGTTGATGGGCAGCGGGCGGGGCCAATCCGGGCGCGTCCCTCCGCCCCGCGCACCCGCCCGCTCCTCGGTGTCCGGCCCAATGGCGGGCGACGCGCGGGGTGGCCGAGGACAGGCGCGGCGGGGCCTGCGCCCCCCGACCCGGCCCGGCCCCAGGCTCTGGCAGCCCCCCACCGCGGGCCCTGCCCGCCCAGACCTGCGCTGCCCGCGGGGGGAGGCTCAGGCCCTCTCCTCTGCGCCCCCCGCCCGGCCTCCATTAGCGGTGGCCCGCCCGGGGGAAGGGGTGGGGTCGTGGCGCCCAGCCAAGGCTCCCTGTGGGCCCCCGCTGCGGGGGGGGGGTGGGCTCGGCCGGGCCCGGCTCGGCTCGGCTCGGCTCGGCTTGACTCGACGAGGCGGGGGTGAGGCGGGGGGGCCTGGCTACTGGGTGGGGTCCCCCGGGGCGTGCGGCCTTGCCAGCCCGGCCTGCGCTGGGCCGACCCGTGCGGGGGCGCCAGGCAGGGCCGCTCCCTCCTTCCCCTCCCCTCCGGGCCACCCCCTTCCTGTCCCCAAGCACCCCAAGGTCGTTCCCGCGGGGAGCCGACCTGGCCCGGCCCCTGCCTTCGTTCAGTGGGGGTTTCGGTGGTGTGGGTTTTTTTTGTTGTTTTTTTCTTCCACCTCTTCCTTATCTCCCCCTGGCCGGCTCCGCACCCACCCCCGTGCGCGGAGGGGGGGAAAGGGAGGTCGGGCAGCCGGCGGCGGTTCGCAGTGATAATCCCCCCCCCCCCCCCCCCGCCCCTTCCTCGGTGGTTGGGGCCCTGCAAGCCGTCGGCTGGGCCCTGCGTAGGGAGAGGGCTGCCCTGGAAGAGCCGTGCAGGATAAGCCTCTCTCCCCCGGGGTTGGAGCTGCGCAGCAGCGAAGGCCAGCGAGTTGCTGCGGGGGTTGACATGAGGGGTAGCATCCCTTGCTCGCAGCGAAGGGGAAGCCTCGCTGTTCGGGTTCCTTCTCTTCACCAGTCCCCATCTCAGAGCTCTTGAGTTCAAGGTGGTGGGTCAGGAATCGTGCTGGTGCTTCAGGTACCCCAAAATTCTGTGCTAAGCGACCCCCTCACCCCAAGAGAGAGCTGAAGGTTGCTGCCAGCTTCAGTCCCTGGTGGCACTACCTTGATTCTGATGGTAGGAGACACGGTCTTGGGCAGATTGCTGTGGTGACCGCGGTCTGGAAGCAGAGGTGAGCTGGTTGCTGCCCAAGGAAAAGGCTGTGTTGCCTGTGTGGTTGGAGTGGTGCGGGAAAAGTCCTTGGAGCAGTGTGTGGAGCTGGGCTCTGGCACCCGGGGCTTCCTCTCCAACTGGAGCTTTTAAATCCTGGCGTTCCTATGTCGAAGGCAACAGTTCCTGTTCTGCACCCACGATCGACGTGACTGCTTGTGCCTCCCCTGCCTCTCCCATGTTCTCAGCTCCTGGAGACCCTCTGGCTTGCAGGGCAGCAGGAGGTTGGCCAGCACAAGTTTCTCTCAGTTCAAGGACTCTTGGTAAGAGTTTGCTGCTGCTGCTCCAAGTTCAAGATCAGCTGTGTTCCCCGGGCTGCTAATTGACTTGGCTATCGAAGCCATAATTTATATAATAAGGACTTTATGGACATGGGTAGAGAAGGTCTCTGCCTGGAAGAATTTACAACCTAATGAGGGTTGAAGTTTTAGCTCCACAGCAGTGGAGCTAAAAGGTCATGCTGTTGTGTTTTGAAAATGTTTTTGGGTTTGGAGGTGTTGTTTTTTCGTTTGGTTGTTTGGGGGTTGTTTGCTTTTTCAAGGAAAGGTTTTCCTTTTGACTGTTTCTATTTCTGAATGTTTCTGCTGGTTCTGGGTGGAAGCTGAAGTGTGTGGCTGCTTCTAGAGGCTGGTCAGGAGGAGAAGAGCTGGCTGAACTCTGGTGGTTTGCTGGTTAGATTTAAAGGGCTTGGAAAGAAGGGGGGGAAGAGAGATGGGGAGAAAGAAACAGCAGTTTATTAGAGAGGAGCCTTTTGTGTTTAATATTCATTCTGGCCTCTGTTTAGGCTTGTTCTGGTGGAAGAGGGAGTGAAGAGGCACAACCCAAACACAGGCGAGAGATGGTGGGATTTTTCCACCAAGCCTTAATTGTGTTGGCAGCTCAGGGGAGGGTTTTGCAAGGCACCAAGCTCTCTAAAAAACTTAGTGATGAACGAAACCAGTTCTTTTTCACTTTTACCCTCTCTTTCTCTCTTTTTTTTTTTTTTTTTTTTTTTTTTTTTTTTTTCCCCCTCTTCTGTGTTGTGGCAGCAGGGTCTGGCAGTGCACTTTTAGGGCTAAATGAGGAGCTGTGCACGGTGGAGAGGTGCTGGGTGGAATTAATGTGGTGCGCCGAAGGCATCGGGGTTTACTTTGTGACTTTCTAAAGTAGAATTGACAGCCAGGATGGTTTTCCTGGTGTGAGAATGTGGATGGCAGCACAGGAGGGATTCAGGCTTCTGTCGTGATGCTGCCATGGAGTGGTTGTGCTTCCTTGGCTTTCTCAAAACATCATTTGTTGATGTGCTGTGCTGGGGTTTAACTCTGCAGAATCGGGTCCCCCATGGGTGTCCAACCTGAAACCTGTGTGAAATTCCTGGGCTGCCTTTGAGAGGGAGCCTGAACGTGTGAGAACTGTGGTTTCATCTTGATGAAAACTGGCACTCGAGTTTTTTTCCCAGTCGCAGGATGCTGCCTTTACTGGGTGAGAAGACTTCTGTGGCAAAAAATTAGAGCCCTCCTCGTTATCTTGCATAGTCAAAGCAGTAAATACTTGCTCTTAACTCTGCTCTCCACCAGCCTTAACCTCAAAAGTTGAGGAGACTAGTTTCAAGCTGTAATTAAAAAGCCTTTTGCTGAGCAAAACTCAGGAAAGGGAGAATGGCAATCTCCAAGATGAAGAGAAGCGTTTATGCCTAGTCCCATGACCCTTTGATCCCAACTGGTGCATGTTTGTGTTCGGAGCTGCCTCCCCATCAGCCTTAGCTGCCTGTCCGTCCCCGTACCTGTGCCGGGAGCATCCCCCGAGGTCCAGAGGACCTCTGGTAGGACGTCGGAGCAGGAGTAAACGAGGTCAGGCAAGCGGCGGGATCCTCTGCGAGTATCCAGGGAGGGTTGTTGCTCGCCCAGTCTCCCGGGCCGTATCGTTTTCCCTCCGCGCTCAGGCTCATTTTTCCTACTCCCAGCTCCCGGCGCTGGCTCCTGTGGCGGAGCCCGGCCGTGACTTTGACTCTACAAAGGGAGCAAAATTCACTCTGTGCCCTGAATCACGCTGAAGGCTCCTTTATTTTTCCCTCCCCCTCCCCGGGACACTCGGCCAGCTGAGGGACTTGTAAATCTTGCTGCGAGCTCGCTGGCCTCGGCGCCTAGCCGCAAGTGGAACCGGGCGGGGCGGGGGGGGGGTGCGGATCAGTGTCCCCTCGTAATGTGACAAGGTGCGAGAAACTGGAAACTGGTGCGAGCTGCCCCGTGGCTGCAGGTGGGAGCCAAGGCCGCGTTGGTGAGATGAGCCGCAGATCCCCTGGCAATCAGCGGCTTCCCGGTGCCGCCGCTTCGCCCATCCCTTAGGAGCATGTCGCCGGCAGCCGCGGAACCTCCCCGGCCGCAGCCCTGCTGCCGACTCGCTGCTGCCTGCGGATCCCTGCGGGGGGTCTGAGCTGGAAGCTGCTGAGTGATTTCTTTTCCTGCACCTTCCCGACCGTTCTCTTCCCGCTTTGCACCCACCTGAGCTGCTGTGAGATCCTCTCCCTGCTGCGGGAAGGACTCTTGCCCTGCTTTTTTCCCCCCACAGCAGAGGATGCTCCCAAGTGTCCCAGCGCTGCGTTTTAACTCCCTCTTACCTGCCGTGCACCCTATTTCCTTCCTGGTTCGTGCACCTACGTAATTCCCACCGGCAAACTGGAAACCAGTAAGTAGTTGGATTTTTGTTGTTGTTTGCTTGAGTGGCTACTCAACACGAGAGCTGAGCAGGCATTGAGGGCAGGCTTGTAGCTACAGGTTGCTGCTCTCTGGTTACTGGGAACCTCTTGCCCTGACAGGCAGAGTACATGCGGTACCAGTTCAGCGTTCCCTCCCTTCAGCGCTGTGCTGCCTGCTCCTGCACCGAGGAGGGAAGGCAAAAAGTTCCATGGCAGGACAGAGAACCCCTCTTGCACCTTGCATGGAGCTCAGGACACCAGGACGAGCTCTCTGTTTATCCACAGACTAGGAATTGCCTAAGGGACTGCCCTGCCGGTATGCTCTGCTCGGTCACTAAACTCCAATCTTTGGCTTTACTTTCCCCTGTTTTTTTGGTGGTTTGGTTTTTGTTTTTTTTTAATTCCCTCTTCCTGGTATGGAAAAGGCTCCTGGAGGTGTCACTTGAGGCAGTGAGGTTAATGCTCGACCTCCGAGGTGGAATGTGGTGGGAGCTGGGCAGGAAATGTCAAGCTGGTCACAGGGGGAGGACATGGAAGCTGTGAAGGGGAAGTTGTGACATGGCTGTGGGGTGGGAGAGAAGAACAGGTTGGTCTGGGAGCTTGGGCACAGCTGTGTGTGCAGGGGGCAGGCCTGGAAATGGGCAGGCACTGGTGGGAGGCTGTGGGAATGGGGAGATTTGAGCAGTTCTTGTGGCTGTTCTGCTCTAGGGGATGGAAAGAAGCTGTGGCAGGGGAGGGGGAGAGCGGTGAAAGTGGGCAGCTGCTGTCAGCCTTCCTAGGGGCAGTGCTGCTGGGAAATTGGGGAGGATTTTGTCTGCTGAGGGGAGTGCAGGATTTGGCTTCTTGCTGGTCTGTGACCATGCCTGATCTCTGAAGGGGAGAAGGGGGTAAAAATACAACATGTCGCAGCCTTTATTTTCATCCAACCATAATTGGCTGGGATATGCCATGGTCCCACAGTCTCCACTCAGCCCTCATGCTGTGGGCTGATGCTGGTGGCAGTTTCATTCCTTCACAAGGAGTCTTCATTTCTGCCTTTGAAGTGGGATCTCGGTGCCTCTAGGCCTTTCAAGCTGAAAAAGAAACCTTCCCCTCCGTCCACACTGTCCTCGTAGGAAAGGGTTGCTCCTTCAACCCGTGCTGAAGCACAGCTTCACGTTTCATGTTCTGTCTCTCTTGTTTTTTTTCCTAATGCTTGCATCCTCTGAGATTTTTCTGAAGTCTTTAGGAGAAGTTAAGGGCTGAGTAGTGAAGGCTTTGTGCTCTGCAGTGTGGGAGCTTCTGCAAAACCTGCCGTGGTGTCATAGGGAGCAGCTTTGTGGGAGCAAAGCTGTCGGAGGGCTGTTGGCAGCAGGAGTGTGGGCACACTTGGGCTTGGCTTTAGGTGGATTTGTTTCAGCAGCAGAACAAGCAGCTCCCATTAATGCAGAGGTGGCCCTGTAAACCATGCTGGGACACTTGGAGCAGGCTGAGGACTGCCCGTGTAGGCTGCAGAGAGGAAGGAGGCCTGGGAACAGCTTGAATGTGGCTTTTCTGGAACAGAGATGGGTTTGCAGCAGGGTCTGAAGGTCACTTCTGTCCTCCTCACTGGATGGTGGCTTGTTTCTTCTCAGGGCAGAGAAATTCCTGCTACGAGGAGGTTGTTGGTCTCTCTTGGCCTCCTTGGTGCTTGGTGGCTCACTTCTTCATGTGAAGAAATTCCTGCTGCTCAGTGGCAGTTCAGCACAAAGACCTCAGAGGATGAACTGGGAACAATCAGATAGAGAAAGCCCAGTGCAGAGCCATGGTGCTGCTGCCTGAGGTCTTCAGGCACAAAACTAACCCCCTGCACACCCCCGGGTGCAAGGGACTTGCGCTGGCCTTGGGTCTGTGACTACACAGGCTTGAACCAAGGCACATTCCTGCTGGATTAAATATGGCCTCTGATGACAAAGGAGAGAATTGGCAAGGAGGGCTGGGTGGAGTAACCAGTTCAAGCTAACCTTGCAACACAAGAGGAGTTTTAGTCTGTCGTGGTTGTTGCTGTCAGTGGCTAAAAGGGTCGTGTTGGAACTGCAGAGTCATAGAATCCTCCTGGTTGGAAGAGGCCTTTTGGATTGTGGAGTCCAACCATTAACACAGCACTAAACTGTGGCACTCAGCACCACATCTACACAGCTTTGAAATCCTTCCAGGAATGGTGTTGATCCAGTGCAGCATGGCTTTGGAGGGGTGACAGGTTCGGGAGGCTGGTTGGCTCTGGCTTGGCATGAGCAGTTGCTGTTGCACCACTGAGTTGTCTTGAAGGCCTCCTTTAGGGGCCAAGGTGAGGAGGTGATGGTTTTAAACTGAAAGAGGGGGAAAACTAAGTTAGGTTCAGACTGTGCTATGTGCTGATCAGTGCAGGGTGGCTTTGAAGGGGCAGCAGCTTGAGGAGGCTTTGTACCATGTGTTGATCCAGTGCAGGGGTGACAGGTTTGGGAGGTTCTGTGCTGTGTGTTGATCCAGTGCAGGATGACTTTGAAGGGTAGGGCAGGTTTGAGAGGCTTTGTGCCATGTGGTGATCTGATGTGGGATGGTTATGGAGGGGTGGCAGGTTGGGAAGGTTCTGTGGTGTGGGGTGGTTTTGGAGGGGTGGTGGGTTGAGAAGGCTCTGTGCCATGAGTTGATTTGGCACTGGACAATTCTTCCCCAACCTGCCACCTCTTCAGTTCTGTGCCATGGCCTTCTCTTTTGGGTGAACTACAGCACGTCTGGCAGGGGCCATGCCATGGTGCTCGCTCTGTGACACGGTGGCAGGAGCAGGCAGCTGCCATCTCTTGGAGTCAAAGGCAACTCCTGGCTTTTGCCAGCAGTCAGCATCATGGTGGAAACCAAAGTGCCTGATTAAGCTGTGCCATGCCCTGGAAGGAAACCCTGTCATTGATGGGGATCCATGGCAGCACAGAGCCTGCATTTGTTCATCCCTCCTCTGTTTGCTTCATCATGGAAGTTACCCAGTGACAGCGACGTGCTGATCCTCTTGTCTGGGTGGTGAACATCTTTCAGGTTTCCATCAAAGCCTCAGAGCTTGTAGTGGAAGGTGCAGGGAGCTTCCTCCTGAGCCCAGGCACTTGGTATGTGTTGGCAGTGGGCCCTGGGCATTGCTGTTGGAGGCTTTGCCTTCAGTGGTTCATTCTCCTGGTCAGCAGCTGGAGTGCTCTCTGGTGTGGTTGTGGTAAGAGGTTAGAGTTTGGAGTGAATTATGAAGCCTGGATGGGGGAGGACAAGGAGGCGAATGAGGATGGGATTGCTGAAGGGTCAAGTGGTTGGTCAGACCTTGGATGGTATCAGAGCTGCCCTTTCTTCAGCAGCTCTTCTGCTTTCACTGTCCATGCAGCTAGAAAAAGGACACATCTAGCCTGTCCCTTCTGAACCAGCATCTGAGGAGCAAACCCTTCTCTACCTGGTGTCCCTAATGATTTCCTCTGGCCTGATGAGGAATCCCAAACCTCTGGCATCTTCTTAGCAGCACCACAGAATCCAGCTCATGACCTCCCTGCTTCATCATGGTGCCACCATCCCTGCTGTTGCATGCTTTGCCTCCAGTGCTGCTGGAGGGCTTTGGGAGCCTGGTTCCAGTTGCTGTTGCTCTGGTTCTGGCTTGGCACAAACGGTCACTGTTCCACTACTCAGGTGTCTTGGTGCAGTTCTTCACCTCAGGAGACGAGGGCTGGTAATGATTTTAAACTTGAAAAAGGGACTTTCAGGCTAGAGAGAAGGCATTTGTGATGCTGAGAGTGGAGAGAGGTTGCCTGGAGAGGTGGGAGCTGCCCTGGTGCTTGCACCATTCCAGGTCAGGTTGTTTGGGGCTCTGAGCAACCCATTCTGGTTGGGGATCTGACTGCAAGGAGTTGGACTGGATGACCTTTAAAGGTGTCTTCAACCCAAAGCATTCCATGTTTCTTCCCACGGTGGTGAGGGCTGGGAGGGGGCAGCTGTTGATGCTGGAATGATTCATAGATGGGTTGAGGTGTAAAATTTGAATTGGTCTCTTGGGGCTACCTGCCAGGTTTTGCCTGAGGGTGCAGGGAGATGACTGAATGACTCCCAGACCTGTCTGTCTGGGAGCTGCTGGGCAAAGTGTCACCTTGAGAGGCTTGGCAGGGCATCCCTCCACGGCCTGGTTTGATAGCTGAACTGAAACGCTGCTGCAAAGTGGGCTTGGGACTTCATCAGTGCAGCTCTTCCAGCCTGATTTGGATGCTCTGCCAAATGTCTCAGCCCTCGGCAGGCTCTGAGCAAAGAATGCAGCTGTCCAGAGTGAGGAGATGGCTGGTGCCTGGGGCAGGTTGTCCATGCTCTGCTGAGTCCCTTTGGCCAGCCCCAGGAGAAGACAGGAGACCACCACAACAAAGCCATCTCAGCAGTGTTCCTAGCTCTGAGAGGGTTGGCTCTGAGAGGGGATCACACAGACTCATGGGGTGGTAGGGGTAGGAAGGGACCTCTGGAGATGGAATCCAACCCTGCTGCCAAGGTGGGTGTGTGCCTGTGTGAAGAAGGTCACACAGAAACACATCCTGGTGGGTTTTGGGTGACTCCAGGGATGGAGACTCCACAACCTCTCTGGGCAGCCTGCTCCAGGGCTCCAACACCCTTAAATTTACAGAATTTCCTCCTCATGTTTAGATGGAACGTCTGGTCAAGTTGCACTCACTACCCTGTGTCCTGTCCCTGGGCACCACTGAATGAGATCTCATCCTGCCCTTGAAGCATTGATCAGCATTGCTGAGATCCTCCCCTTAGGCTGCTCCTCTCCAGACTAAAAGCACCAGAGATGATTGCTGCTTTCTTTTAATGCCATGCAAAATCAAAGTTCTTATTTGTGGCTACCCAAGTCCTGTGATGCTTTCAGAGTGTGTGAGAGGTGTTCAGTTCCAGTGCTTTGTCCAGATGTCAAGGGGAGCAATTCCCAGATCTTTCCCATACCAGAGCTTCCTTGTCAGCAGCAGCAGGATGTGGGATTCTGCTTTCCTGTCTGACCCTCTGTGCTGCCCAGGCTCTACAGGTCCTGCCCCAGGGTCATTGTTTCTGTGGTGGTTGAGGTGGTTCTTCCCTGGTGACAACTTGGAGTGCTTTGGCCCCTCTAAGACTCACAGATTGCACTGGGTTGGAAGGGATCCTCAAAGGGCATCTTTGTCGAACACCCTGCAGGCAGCAGGGACACCTCCAACTAGAGCAAGGCTTCACAGGGCCACAGCACCACAGCAAGGCTGATCTTGAGTGTCTCCAGGGATGGGGCCTCAACCACCTCCCTGGGCAACCTGTGCCAGTCTCTCCCCACCCTCACTGTGCAGAACTTCCTCCTGATGTCCAACCTCAATCAATCCTGATCTAGTTTCAAACCATTGACCCTCATCCTGTTGTCTGAAGCCCTTCTAAACAGCTCCTCCCCAGACTTCCTGTAGGCTGCCTTCAGATACTGAAATGCAGCTCTGAGCTCTGTCTGGAGCCTTCGCTTCTCCAGGATGAGCAACTCCAATTCTTGAGGGATGTGGCATGGATCTGTGCTGAAGGATTTTGGGTGGATTTCCTTTTACCTTGGGCAGCTGCTTGGTGTGAAACGGTCCTAGAACAAGGGTTGGCTCCATGCTGGAGCTTCCTATGCTGACCAGGCACAGATTTCTAGACAGTAGGGAGAGGCAAACCTCCCTGGCAGGTTGGACCTGGCAGCGGCACAGAAAGCCCCAAGCCGGTTTGCTTACCTGATAGTGGTGCGGGTTCATCGGGTTGGGCTGAAACTGAGGAGCTCAAGCTCCCTTGTCAGGTATTGTCACAGCATCTTGGTGGTTTTTCCACTTCACCTTCCACTGGAGACACGGAAGTAGAAAGCTCTGCTCTTTGGAAGGATCAGAAGAAATCAGCTGCCCTGCTTGGAGGAACCAGTGGAGCAGTAGCTGGGTCTCAGCGTGTGACCTGCTGTCTGTTTAGGACCCAACCCGCCTGGATGTGTTCCTGTGTGACCTTGTCTAGGTGAACCTGCCTTGGGGGTGGGGTGTGTGTTGGACTTGATCTCCAGAGGTTTCTCCCAACCCCTGCTGTGCTGGGATTCTGAGAGTCCTCATGATGTGGTCAGTCTGGTTCCTCAGATGAACCCTTGGGCTGTGGATCCGGCGATTAGAGCTGGGGTAACAGAGCCCCTGCGTTGAGAGCTGGGGCACGAGGTGCTTCCCAGAGCCTGTGCTTTCAGCTAGGGGGTTTGGAGGGGATGCTCATTTGGAGAAGACAGAGCCATATTGTCCACCAAGAGGCCACAGATACTTGCAGGATGCTTCTCCTGCTCTGATCACTTCAATAGCTGCATGATCTTGGTCATGCCATGTGTTGTCCTCTGGTGTTTCATCCCTGCTGCCAGGGTTGGTCTGAACAGAAGAATGCTTGAATTCACTCCTTGCCATTGATGAGTCAGTTACCTGCTGAACACAAGAGATCCCTTCCCATGCTGCTAGCATAATGTAGATTTATTTAAAAACAAAGTCAACCTGCAGGGGCTTTCTCTCCACAACCTAATTCTGCTTCTTAGGTCCACATAATTGGGATAGTTTGGCCCTAAACTGCCAACAGCACATTCCTTTGGGAGAGCAGTTGAATTTTAACAGGACTGCAGAGTGGTCGAAGGCCTTCAAGGACCACTTTGCTGCTTCTGAGCTGGCCAAGACCCCCCTCCTCCTTTTCCTCCTGCCTACCATCTTCCCACCTTGTTTCTCTGGCTCAGTGCTGCTGCACGCAAGCTGCTTCCTGATGCTTCCACACAGTTTAGGGTGGATCCTGGGCAGAGAGGGATCTGCTCAGGCTTGTCCTTGGGTTGTTGCTGAGCTTGGTGTCAGCAGAGATGATAGCTCAGGCTCCATATGGCCTGAGAGCTGCCTTTTAGAATCAGAGAATTGTTTGAGTTGGAAAAGCCCTCTAAGGTCATCCAGTCCAACCTAGCCCCACCATGGCCACAGGTTTCTTGAACACCTCCAGGGATAGGGACTTCACCACTTCCCTGGGCAGCCTGTTCCAACCCCTGACCACTCATGCAGCAAAGAAATTGTTCCTTGTATCCAACATAATCTTTCCCTGAGGGCAATTTGAGGCTATTTCCTCTCCTGTCACCTAATCCTAGGGAGAAGAGACCGACCCCCAGCTCACTCCAACTCAGACTTGTAGAGAGTGGGAAAAATCCCATTTCCTGGGAATAGTCACCTTGTGGACTATGGCGGGTGGGTGTTTGGCCTTCTGCAGCTCTGGGTGCACAAGGAATGGCAATCACAAGGTGTTAGGCTCAGAGAAAAGGCACAGGGTCAGGGCAGGCTGCTGGGAAGGAATTATGGTTTAATGGCCCTGATGCTGTCAGGTTGAACCTGCTGAGCTCAGAAGGCTTTTCCAACCCAAACAATTCTATGATTCTGTGACATCTCTTACCAGAACTGTGCCTTTTAGCCCTTTTGGGTGGAGGAGGCAATGACAGTTTTGCCTTTTCAGCCCTGAGCAGGTGCTTGGTTGTTGCTCAAGCTTCTGCTGGGAGTCGCTGGAGTGGGTGGCACCTCCATGGGGAGAGCAGAGCCCTGCCTGTGTCAAACTTTTCTGGCTGGAGAGCAGGCTGAAAACATTCTCAGTTACCTGACTAACCAGATGTGACTTAGCTCCTACACCTGATACCTGCACCTTGCAGAGCTCTGGGAGCTGCTCAGGTTCCTCTTTTCACCCAGAAATGCACAGAAGAGAGAAGAGGAGAAAGAAAAAAAACCCCAAAACCCAACCTCAGTGCGGTCCTGTGGAAAACTTATAATTAAGGAGTGTCCTGCCAGCACTTCTCGTTGTGATCCCATCTTAATGTGGTCCTCATTTGGATGTAAATATTGAATTCCAGAGCTCCAGTAGGATTGGGTGACATCCTGCTGGACTCGAGTGAAGTGCAAGCTCAGGGGTTTCAGTTACCACTCAGCTCTGCTCTTCTGCAGCTCGACTGCTGGGGCTGGAAACTGCCACTTGGTGGATTGAGCTTAAGAAAATAACCCAGCAAGCAGCAAAGGGCACAGTGATGGTCCTGATGCTGAACCAGGTGGGTGTGGAACAGCTGAGCTCACAATTCCAGCATGGAGGGGTTGGAAGTCACCTCTGGAGATGATCCAGTCCAACCCCCCTGCTCCAGCGGGGCACCCATAGCAGCTTCCCCAGGAGCACAATGGCTGGGGGGGTTGGAAGCTCTGCAGAGAAGGAGGCTCCACAACCTCTCTAGGCAGTCTGCTCCAGGCCTCCAGCACCTTCACAACTAAGAAGTTTCTCCTGTTCAGATGCAACTTCCTGGCTTCCAGTTTGTGCCCATTGTCCACTAAGCACCATTGAGCAGAGTCTGAACCCTTGCCCCCACAACCCCTTTAGCTCTTGCTGAGGCTGCTTTGGGGGTGAAATGTGGCACCTTTGCAGCCCTGCAGAGCCAACCAGTCTGGGACAATGAGTGGCTGATGCCCTCATTGGTGGCTGAGGGCTGTGGAGAGAGAAAAGAGCTGCCTGGGAAAATTTAGGTCAGTAGTTGACACTGCCCCTTGGTGGCCCTTTCGGACCTTTCTCTTGCCAAGTAGGGAACTTTCTGAAGGTGCTGCCAGATGCTTTTGTTCCTCATCACCTTGCCGTTGGGACCGTTCTAAGGGGATTTCACCCCATGATGTGTCTGCTCCAGGTGGAGGCTTCCGTCTGTCATCTCTAATTCCCTCAGCTGCCACTTTGAACTCTCTGGCTGGTTAGCCCCTGAAAAAAAACGAGCCACTGGGTGATTTTTATGGGCCGAGGGAAGGAGCCTGGTGGTCTCAGGCTGTGGCCATCCCTGGGGGGGCTTAGAGCAGCCTATCCAGCCCTGGCTGTCCTCTGCCACTGCAGCTGAGGGACACAAAAGGGGTGTTGTGCGAGGAGAATGAGTTGCGAAGTTGTACAACTTTCCATGCCAGCCCTCGGCAGTCTCATGACCCTGCAGCCGTTCCCACACTGTCCGGCTGATTGTCCTGGCCCCCTGCTTGGGAAGGGGCGGGGTTGGGGGTGACCTTGCCTGCATGGCCTGACTCTCCACCCCTTCCCCTCCCCAGGCCCCCTTGGTGCTCGCGGTTGGGCACTGCAGCTGACAAAGGCTGGTTGTGTGGGGCACGAAGCTTGGGCTGCCCAGGAGACTCTTGTCTGAAGCTTCCAAGTGCTTTATGCATGGGGAAGGGGGAGAAGAAGCTTGGTGAAGCATCTGCTGGAGAGGGGAAAGGTTGGGAGAGAGACCCTAATGCCATAACTGGGGTGGGCAGAGGGATCAGACCCCCTCCTTTGGGGAGTGATGTGCTATGGTGACATAGGTTGAGGTGGGGATGGTCGGGGAGCTGTGAGACTGTCCTGATGGGAATGGCACAGGCAATGGTGAGGCAGCAGAGACTCTCTTGGTGTACCCCAAGGACTTGGGATGCCAGGGGCTCCCCTTGGACCCCACGTGGCTGTGGTGCTCTTGCCCACAGTCACACTTGGAGCCAGTGGCTAAATTTGGCGTAGTGCTGGATCACCTTCCTGGCAGCCATCAAACAACCTCTTCCTCCCTACCAAGGACCCCTTGTTGTAAAGAAAGTCATGAAATAACTCTGGACTTAAGTTCTACTGCTGCAGGAGGCCAGGAGGTGGCACTGGGGTTGATGCCCTTGCTCTGGGCAGCTTGGGAAGCCAACTTGCTTCAGTGCTTGGTCTTGATGGCACTATGGAGTGATAGAGGGAGAGGAAATAACCTGAAATTGCCCCAGGGGAGGGTTAGGTTGGAGAGGAGTTAAAATTTCTTTGATTTAAGAGTGGTCAGGGATTGGGACAGGCTGCCCAGGGAGGTGATGGAGTCCCCATCCCTGGAGGTGTGGGGCTATGGTTTAGTGGCCGTGGTGGTGTTGGATTGGTAGTTGGACTGGATGATCTTGGAGACCTTTTCCAACCCAAGCAATTCCATGATTCTCTGACTTCTTGTCAGCTTGAGAAGCCACCTTGCATTGATGCTTGATCTTGATGGGAGGACTGGCACTGACTGCCCTGTGCATCCATCCCAGGTCCCCTGATTCTGCCCCAGCATCATGCTGGATGTGTTGAGTTTAAGGCTGTGGTTTATGAATAAATGTTTAATATTGAGGGGTTCACCTCAAATCAATGTTAGGCAGCCTCAGAACCACCTTCTGCTGCATTTTTGTGTCAGACACAAAGGTGCAGAACTTTTTTCATTTTCCTTCCATTAATGAAGCTTTGTAAAAGAAGGAAAGAGGGAGGCCTGGTGGCAGATCTGCAGCCAAGGATGCAGAAGAAGGGTGGGTGCCTGTGCTGGGCTGCCAACCTTGTGTTGCAATCTGCTTGCTGGCTCCCTGTGCTGCTTGGCTCTGCTGGGAGCTGCTTCCTCCAGAATTACTTCTGGTCTGGAGCAGCTCCTGACTCATCCAACCCCCTGCCACCGCACAGAGCAGGCCACTTCCTGCTGTGTCTCAGTTTCTCTGGGGTCTTTGATACTTTCCCCTCGTGCCCTGGGGGGTTGTGATCTGCATTATCTGTGTGTAGATGGCTTGGTGCCTGATGATGGCAACGTTAGAATCACAAAGGTTGGAAAGAGACCTTAAAGATGATCAAATCCAACCTTCAATAAGTGTGTGGGCATGACACTTCAGGATGGGGTTCGATGGCCATGGTGGTCTTAGGCTGAAGGTTGGACTTGATGATCTTAAAGGTCTTTTCCAATGAAAACAGTTCTGCGTATCTACCCAACAGCTCCATGGCCACTGGACCATGTTCCAGAGTGCCCACATGCTGTGATCACCCGCAGGGATGATGACTCCACCTCCCCAGGCAGTCTGTTCCAATCCCTGACCACTCTTCCTAATATCCAAGCTCACCCTCCTGTGGCACACCTTGAGACCAATTGATCCCCTAGTGATTGACAGGCAGGCAGCATCTCTGTGGTAAGGAGCAGAGGGGTTTGCTGCTTGAAACAGGAGGGAGACAGGATTCCTGTTTTGGGGCATCTGAAGGCTGGGCCTAGGAGGCATTATTTGAAGCAAGGCAGGTTTGGTTGTGGTGCCCCCTCCCTGTTCCTGGGGAAGGTGTGATGCTTGCCTGGGGTTGAAGTGTTTAAGCTCAGATCTCTGTAAACTGTCCTTTGCAGCAGACTGGGGGGGAGAGTCTCAGCTTCCTTTTTCCTACCCCTCGGTGCCCCTGAGTGCTGAGCTCACTGCTGTGCCCTTTCCAAAGCATGCTCCTTGCCAGCACCCTGCCCACTTCTCTCCCAAGAGTCCAGGGAGCCCAGTGGTGAGAAGAATGTTTCCTACCAGTGACATGAGTGTGTCAGGAGCTCAGCTGGGCAGAGCTGGGCTGGGTGAGCCAGAGACCTTCCCAGGAGGTCTCCACACTTGCACAGGTGGACTGGGGTCTACTGGTGAGGCTCAAGCCACTCTAACCCAGCCCCAGACATGGCTGCCAGCTTGGTCCAGATGCTGTCTGGCTGTGTTAAGCCTGGGCTTTGCCAAGGCTTGCCAGCTCTGGCCCAGATCTGTGCTAATTCAGCTGTTCTTCCAGCCTCTAGCTTGAGAGCTACTAGGCTGTGTCCCTTCTCCTCCTCCTTCCCAGCGCCAAGGTAAGCACAGGCTCTATCCTTGTCTTAAAGGCCAGGTGGGATGGTGGATTCAACAGTGGGGAGGAAAGGCCTGGAGGACACTGGAGCTGGCAGCACTCACCATAGCAGACAGAAGCTACCTGCTCGGCTGTGGCGAGCATCGTGACGCCTTCCAGCAGCCCAGGCCCCTATGACTCACTGCTTTTCCCTTCTCCTCCCGCAGCCTCTTGTGTGGAAGATGGCGGGTGGTGTGGACGGCCCCATTGGGATCCCCTTCCCCGATCACAGCAGCGACATCCTCAGCAGCCTGAACGAGCAGAGAAACAACGGGCTGCTGTGTGACGTGGTCATCCTGGTGGAGGGCCAGGAGTTCCCCACCCACCGCTCCGTCCTGGCAGCCTGCAGCCAGTACTTTAAGAAGCTCTTCACCTCAGGGTTAGTGGTGGACCAGCAAAACGTGTATGAGATAGACTTTGTGAGTGCGGATGCCCTGTCAGCGCTGCTGGAGTTTGCCTACACCGCGACCCTGACCGTCAGCACTTCCAATGTCAACGACATCCTCAATGCCGCCACCCTGCTGGAGATCCCGGCGGTGAGGGATGTTTGCACAGATCTCCTGGACAGGAAGATTCTGGCCAAAAATGACCAGATGGATACAGTAGATCAAATTGATCAAAGGAACCATCTCAGAGCAAAAGAGTACCTGGAGTTCTTCCAGAGCAACCCCGTCAACGGCCACCAAGGCAGCTTTCCGTGGACCAACCCAGAGTTGAGAGACCTTCAGAGACTGAACTTCCGAGGCCAAGAGGAGGAGGAGGAGCCGGACTGCAACGGCTTAGACTTCTACTCACAGACCCCTCTGAACGAAAGACCAAAGGCGAATGACTGTGATCCTGACAGCAACCCAGCCATGTGGCTGGACAGAGAGGAGGAGGAGGCAGCCTCTGGCTCCTTGTTCTCTCCTTCTCAGAATGGACATTACAGTGGCCGGAGCCTGCCCACGCCGGGTGAAGAGGAGGGGACCCTGGGGGGACCTCTGGACCAGCAGGAAGCTGGCGACTCCCCCAGCTTCGGCCCTGCTGGAGCGGAGACAGAGGATGACGTGCGGGAGGTGGATGGGTTGGCTGCCAGTGCCCTGCTGCAGCAGATGATGAATTCCATGGGGAGGCAGCAGCTTGGGGAGGATGAGCGAAAGGACGACGATGGGGTCATGGATTATTACTTGAAATATTTTGGCAGTTCGAGTGAGGGTGATGTCTACCCATCCTGGTCCCAGAAGGTGGAGAAGAAGATCAGGGCGAAAGCATTCCAAAAGTGCCCCATCTGTGAGAAGGTGATCCAGGGGGCTGGCAAGCTGCCACGCCACATCCGCACCCACACCGGCGAAAAACCCTATGAGTGCAACATCTGCAAAGTCCGATTCACCAGGTGAGCACTGCCATGCAGAGCCAGCTCCTGCCTTTTCCCCAGGGGCCCTGGCTGGGCTGCTACAATTTTATCTTCCCTGCATGACTAATTTTCATCTCAGCAGGCAAGCTGGAGATGACAGGCAGAGTTTTCCAGAGAGGTGAACCATTTGGGGGTTGTGTCTCTTGAGGTGGTGCCTTAAGGGGCCTGTCTTGATGGCCAGTGCCACACCAGCCCTGTGTCCTCAGAGGCTGAGCTCTGCTGCAGCTCTAGCCAGACCCAGGCTTCTGCAGAGGCCAAGCAGTGTGGATGATGGAACAGAGCTGCAGCTCCCAGAGAGGTTGTGGAGTCTCCTTCTATGGGGATTTTTAAGACCTATCTAGATGCATTCCTCTGTGACCTGAGCTATGGTCCTGGTCTGGCAGGGGGGTTGGACTCGATAATCTCTTTAGGTCCCTTCCAACCCCTGACATCTTGTGATTGTGTGATGCTCAGAGGGCTGGAACACCTCTTCTATGAGGAGAGGCTATGAGAGTTGGGGCTCTTCAGCCTAGAGAAAAGAAGGCTTCAAGGAGACCTTGGAGTGGCCTTCCAGGATCTGAAGGGGGCTACAGCAGGGCTGGGGAGAGACTATTGACAAGGTCTTGTCATGACAGGATGAGGAGGAATGGGTTTAAACTGGCAGAGGGAAGATTGAAACTGGATGTTAGGAAGAAGTTCTTGCCAGTGAGGATGGTGAGACACTGGCACAGCTTGCCCAAAGAGATTGTGGATGCTCCTTCCATGGAGGTGTTCAAGGCCAGGTTGGATGAGGCCTTGAGCGACCTCTTCTAGTGGGAGGTGTCCCTGCCTATGGTGGGGGGTTGGAACTAGATGGATCTTTGAAGTTCCTTCCAACCTAAACCATTCTATAATTCTCTTGGTGTTTCCATCCTGGGCTGAGGAGCTCGGGGTGGAGGCTATTCAGTCACCCCAAGGAGCCCTTTAGAAGCGGTTCTTGGGGTGACTGAAGTGCTGGTGACTGCTGGTTGGGTTGGGTAGAGGCTGAAGCCTCATTGCTGCTGTCTTGCCTGGGTGAGCAACAGTGGGCTGAGCGCTGCCTGCCCCACGGCCTGGTGCCTGGGTTCAGCTCCCCCAGGGGGCGGTCGCCTGGGTGCTGTTTCTGCTCAGGGTTCCTCCATCCTTCCCTGTACCACGGGGATGCCGAAGAAAGGGGACATTGTTTGGATTCCTCCAGCCTGGCCTCACAGCAGCGCCACCTCCTCGCCTTGCAGCCTCCATGGCTGAGCCAGGGTGGGGGTCTTACCCTGCCGAGAGGCTGCAAGGGCTCCCTGCCTGATGAACAGCCTGGCCTCTGATGGCTTTGCTTCTCAGGAGCCTCTTCCTTGGGGGGCCATGGGGTGATCCCCACCGTAGGCAGCCCCTGGATGTTGCACATGGCTCCAGTGGGGGAAGCTGCTGGAGCTGGGCTGTGGGCAGGAGGCTGTATCCTGCCCCACCGTGCTGCCGGCCCCCTCCCCACGGTGGTGGCCACACCCAGCCCCACGTTGGGTAGCTGAGGAATGCAGATAATGGCGGGGGCAGGATGCCAACCTGGGCCGCTCCCCCAGCAGCCAGGCACTGCCACGTGGCACCTCCCTGCCCCACACCGGATCTGCCCCACGTCTGCTGCGGGGGGGGGGCCCCCCAGGTGCTGCACCCACATCCCTGAGCGGGTCCAAGGTCCTTACTGGGAGCTGGAGGATGCGGAAGTGCTGCCAGGCCCTGGCAGCCACTGGCACCAGGGGTGGTGGTGAGGGGGAAAGTGTGGGGCTGTTGTGGGGAGGAGGGCAGCGGGGCAGTGCCAGGTCATTGCTTTTCCATCTCACTCGCCTCTGGTGGGTTTCAGATGGAGACCTGTGGGCACTGCAGAGTGGAAGCCATCTCCTAGACCCTATAAACAGGGATCTTTCCTAACACACCCGAAGCATCCTGTTTTCCATACTCTCTTCCAGACTAGACATATCTCCCTGCTTCTTCCCACAGCCCAGGTGGGCACAGGGAGCCACACTCAGCCTTGCCATGCCCCATGATGGTCTCACTGCACAGCAGCTGCCTGAGCTCAGCTCAGGTATCCACTCCGGTCATGCCAAACCTTTCATGGGGCTGCTGATCCAAATCCTGGCTGGTTTCCAGGTCCCTCTGCTTGTGGCTGCTCTCTGGGGGTACACCACCCTCATCCCTCCCAGCGTGGTCTGCCATGGACTACCACGGGGTGTGAGAAGCTCAAGCTGCTGGCCCAGGTCCCATCTCCTCAAGGCTGTTTTTGATGGTGATGTCCACCAGTTGCCTTCTGCTGCTTCTCCCCAGCACCTTGGCTGAGCTTGAAGCCTAGTGTTGGAGGCCTGTGATGTAAAACTGGATGCAAACTTGACCCCAGCACCACTGGAGAGTGTCCAAGGGAGGCTATGAGGATGATGAAGGGCCTGGAACATCTGCATGATAAGGACAGACTGAGAGCCCTGGGGCCCTGTTAGTCTGGAGAAGAGCAGCCCCAGAGGGGATTCGATCAATGTTTATAAATATCTGAAGGGTGGGGGGCAAGAAGAAGAGGCCAGACTGTTCTCAGTGGTGCCCAGTGACAGGACAAGGGCAGTGGGCACCAACTGGAGCCCAGGAGGCTCCACCTTAACGGGAGGAGAAACTCCTTTAGTGTGGGGGTGCTGGGTCCCAGAGCAGGCTGCCCAGAAGAGTCTCCTCTGGAGACTTTTCCAAACCTATCTGGATGTGTTCCTGTGTGACCTGCCCTGGGTGCCCCTGCTTTGACAGGGGGATTGGCTGGATGATGTCCAGAGGGTCCCCTCTCAACCCTCACCACTCTATGACTCTAACAAACCTCCCTGTGCCACCAAAAATGCCACAGCAGGCATGGGCAGCTCAGGCCTGGTGGAGGAGCAGCACCCACTCTTGGGGGAGGAGGTTTTAGGGGTGAAGGCAGAAGGAGGAGCTGGGGCTGTTGGCTTGGGGTGGTTCCCTGCCACCCTCTCTCTGGGTGGGCCCCTAGAGCCGGTTGATTCATGGCAATTTTTGCTCCCATGTGCTTCCTGGTTGCTGTACATTGGCAGGGGGAGGAGCGGCAGCTGCGCTCTGAGCCTCTGCTGTCTGAAAGGCTGAGCGCTGAGATCCCAACTCAGCACTTCTAACCTGTGAGCAGTCAGAGAAATGCAGTTTTCAAAGCTGCGTGGATGTGCTGCTGCGTTGTTCCGAGTAAGCCACCCTCTGCTCAGCCCCTTGGGAGCCACGTTGGAAGCAGAGGTGGATGTGTCCTTGGTTTGAGCCTTCGCTTAAGGTTTAGGACTTCCTGGAGCCTCCTGCTGCTGGAATTTCCCCCGTGGGTGAAGGAGATGGTGGCTAGGCTCAGACTTTTTACACAATCAAAGAATCCTTTCAGTTGGAAAAGACCTTTAAGATCATCAAGCCCAACTGTTACCCCAGCACTGCCACATCCCCACCAAACCATAGGCCTCAGCACCACATCTCCATGGCTTTGAAACCCCCTCCAGGGATGCGGCCTCCACCACTGTCCTGGGCAGCCTGGGCCCAAATTGTTCCTCAAGTCCAGCCTAAACCTCCCCTGGTGCAACTTGAGACCATTTCCTCTTGTTCTGTTGTTCCTTGGGAGAAGAGCCCAACCCCAGCTGGCTCCAGCCTCCTCCCAAGGAGGAGCTGCAGAGAGCAATGAGCGCTGCCCTCAGCCTCCTCTTCTCCAGGCTGCACACCCCCAGCTCCCTCAGCTGCTCCTCCCCAGCCCTGTCTCCAGATCCTTCCCCAGCTTCAGGCCACTACTGAGGTACAAGAAGGAGCAATGTCCATGCAAGAGAGCCAAAAGGGATGGGACCTGATCTCTCACCCCCACCCTAGTCTGCGACGCTGCTGCTCACGACCTGGCCACACACTTAGGGCCTGCAGTTTCTCCTGCAGGAAGAAGCAGAGGCTGTGGCTCACGGGGCCATGTTGGCCCCAGCCCAGCTGCTGCGACTGCCTTGAACTGGCAGTGCTTGACCCTGTCCTGGGCAGTGTTCAGCCTTGTACCAGCCAGTGCTCAGCCCTGTACCACATGCTGCTCAGCCTCTGCCAGTTCTCAGCCCCATCTGGGCAATTCTCAACCTGATACCAGTTGATAGCTCCATACTGGGCAGTGCTTCACCCTGCACTGGATGAGGCTTAGCCCCATACCAGGCCATGCTCAGTCCCACACTGATGCTCAGTGCTGTCCTGGGTGATCTTTGCCCTCATAGTGGGTGATGGTCGGCCCTGTACCAAGGCTCAACCCTGTATTGATGTTCAGCCCTGTACTAGGTGATGTTTGATCCCATACTGGGTGGTGGTCATCCCTGTCCTGGGTGATGTTTGACCCTACACTGGGTGATTCTTGACCCCGTATGTGGCCATTCTCAACCCCATATCAATGTCTGACTCTACAACAGTCAATATCCAGCCTGATATCGGTACCTGACCCTATACCAGTCAGTGCCCAGTCTCTTACCAATACCTGACCCCGTATCAGTCAGTGCCCAATCCCTTATCAGTACCCAACCCTGTACCAGTTAATACCCAACCCCATATCGATACCTGGCTGCATACCAGTCAATGCCTAGTGATTGGCTCTGACTACCAGTGACTGCCCAGCCCCATACCAATACCTGACCCCACACCAGTCAATGCCCAGCCCCATACCAGTACCTCCCCACATGCTAGCCAAGGCCTGACTGCTACCTACGCCTGTGCTCACCCTGATACCAGGCACAGTCAGCTGCCCGCTGCGTGCGGCCGAGCTGCCAGTGCCACTGTGGCTGTGCTCTGTCCGCAGGCAGGACAAGCTGAAGGTGCACATGCGGAAGCACACCGGAGAGAAGCCCTACCTGTGCCAGCAGTGCGGTGCCGCCTTCGCCCACAACTACGACTTGAAGAACCACATGAGAGTCCACACTGGGCTGCGGCCCTACCAGTGCGAGAGCTGCTTCAAGACTTTCGTCCGCTCCGACCACTTGCACAGGCACCTTAAAAAAGATGGATGCAACGGAATTCCATCCCGGAGGGGGCGTAAACCCCGGGTGAGGGATGCCGGAGCTCTGCCTCCTACCCCGACGGGGGGGAACGCGGAGGATGGAAGTTTTCAAGCCGGAGGGGAGAGTCAGGAATCAGAGGACACCCTGCAGGGGAACGGGCAGGAGGAGCAGCAGCACTTTGAGGAGAATTCAAACAACGAGGAGTCAGGATTGAATGTAGCAGGAGGGGCTGTGGAGGGTAGCACGCAAGGACTCTCCTAAACCAAAAAAAAAAAAAATTATATATA
>WBNM01046181.1:0-11835 GCA_013399055.1 Ramphastos sulfuratus | reverse complement strand
GGCTGGAAGTTAAGGACTGAAGCTCTATTTACAGCTTAGCACAATATACAAGCAGAGATATACACAATAGACAGGAATAGTTACAGAAAGACACAAGTTAAAGGTAATACAGAAACACAATACCCCTCCCAGAAATCAGAGTCCCAGGAGGGGCTCCCAACCACCCTTCCACCTTCTTTCCACCCCTCTACCTTATCGCAGCGTCTGCCTTAGGTTCAAGGTGAGTTTGGAGGATTGACAAGGGGAGTTAGAAGCAGAATGTTAGTTGGTTTAACATCAGAAGCCCAGAAGACACACCAACTCCAACAGAGACTCTCTATGTTATCTATGTTTGTGTTCTTGTTCTTAAACATCTCAGCAAGCCTATGAGTGAAGTAGACATCACCATTGTTTTCTTTTCACAACCTATAATCTAATTTTTTTCATTAAAATATTCCAATTAGCCTCAAACCAGCACCCCAAGTTTATTTATATTATGATCATGGACAAGTGCAAAAAATTCTATCTTTACTGGACAAGCCAATGATTACTCAGAAGAAAATTATTCTTGTGAGTGGCCCTAGCTTGAGAAACACGCTGAAGGCCTGCCTGCATGCTATCGTATTTTAAAATGTATATGTATTATAACATACAGAATACAGAAAACTATATAGATCAAATTTCAAGTGCAAGCATGATCACCAAACCCAGCACATAGTTGTCATACAACTGAATAAAGGTGCATACAAGACCTGGAAAATAAAAGGCCAGATACTTAGTATTAACAGAATAACAGAAGGTTAGGGCCTATAAAGGACCTCAAAAGATCATCTAGTCCAATCCCTCTGCCAGAGCAGGATCATCTATGCCAGATCACACAGAAACACATCCATGTGGGTCTTGAATATCTCTAGAGAGGGAGACTTAGCAACACTTCTGGGCAACCTGTTCCAGTGTTCTGTACTCTTGTGTGAAAAAACTCTTCTTCATGTTTCCATGGAACTTCCTAGTCCTCAGATTCCAGCCATTGCCCCTTGTCCTGTGATGAGGCATCACTAAGAAAAGCCTGACTCCATCCTATTGGCAATTACCCTTTACATATTTATAAACATTGATGAGGTTATCTCTGTCTCCTCTTCTCCAAACTGAAGAGCTCCAGCTCACTCAGTCTCTCCTTATGAGGAAGATGTTCCACTCCCTTAATCATTTTTGTGGCTCCTGAATATCACCTTGCTGAAAAGATAAATGTATATATCTGCTTTTCTTCTGGTGACTTAGAGATTTTAGCATAAACTTTTCAAGTTAATAAATGTTTAAGCCCTACCAAGTAGATTAGAACTTTACCTTTTTTAGGTAGATTTGAGAAGGGAATAAAACTTAAAATACTGTAGAAATGGTTATTTCACTAGCTTCAAATTCAAGTCAGGACTACCTGCATGTTCAAAATTATTTCATTGTTTTAATTGCAAAGAATATTTTTTTAACGCATTTGATGTTTGGGATAAATAAAAGCTTTGCAAAATATCCACCATGTCAAAAATATTTTCAGTAATTATGGAATTAAATAATGGAATTCTGAGGAGAATATATATTTTAATTGCATGACTGTTGCTGTATTTAGGACCTGAAAATTAATAGTCTAATTGCAATGAGGTTTAGACATATTTTTAAGTTCACTGACCTGTAAAATAGAAATGTTTTGACTGAATATAGGATTTGCTTGAACAATTTTAGCTCCCCACAATCAGAAGTATGCACCAACTTCAGTCTCAAATTATTCTCAAATGTTAATCACAGCCATTGTAATGTGGAGCCAACCACCTCTGAGGGACGTGATCTTATCACAGTGGACAGATGGTGAAAAATTCTCAAGCTGTGTTAAACCTTTTCTGTAACACATTTTTGCTCCTAACATATTTATTACTGACACCATATATCAGAGTTATAGATTCTGTTCAGGTGAATACAATTATTTGGTGTTACTAGTTTCAGATCTGGAAGCCTTCAGCCATTGCTTTTCTATCTGCTTCTGTAAACTCATAGTCTGGAAGAAACAAGGTGAAAATAAATAGAAAAGGAAGAAGAGAGGATTTTGGAAACCCTTCAGTTTGGCTTAATTCCCATGCATAAAGGAGAATAAATTAATGCGAACGTCATGTTTTCCTGGCTCAGATGTCATTTTCTCATGTCTGGAAAGATCAGTGGCAGTGCAGGATGCATGGAAGAGAGAGGATGAAGAAAATGAGAGGAAAAATGTATTTAAAAATGTTAAACTTGGCTTTAGCAGTATCTGTTAAGTGTTTCCTGCATTTTCCCAACACTAGCACTGAGCTTGTACTGCTTGTGATATCTGTCATCCTAGTGAAAGAATCAAATAAGCTTTGAAGACACAGTAGGGAACATACCTTAACAAATGCATTTGCAATTGTATCATATGAATTTATGAATGCTCTGTGTAACTGTGCAAGCTATGAATGTATTTTGCACATGTCAAATCTTCTACTCCTGTTTCACATTTGTTTTCTATTCTTGAAGGAAAGAATAATATAGACACTTATCTCATCATACTTTTGAGACAAAAAGTTATCCCATATTATCATATCCAATTCAGCAAGTCCAGGAAGGGCTTTATAGGCTCAACATCAAATTTTTCTTCCATAGGCAATTATCTTCATGATACAAAAAAAGATTCTTTTAGAGGAACATTGTGTTTTCTCTACGCCAAAAGCAAGCACAACTGCAGCTACTCTTACTTCTGACTTGCTAAATAATCTGTCTGAGATGACCTGGTATTTACTGGACCTATGCTCTGCACGAGCAGTACTAAATCTGTAGGACGAATAAAGATATCCCACCCAGGCAGTCATCACGCAGAATTCTAGAGGTGGAAGAATTGTCTTATGCATCAAGGAGCACACATCCTTGCTAAATGACTTCCCTGTAAAATTGTGTAGTTGCATGTCTTTCAAAACACAAGTGAACAAAACATGATCTAGGCTAGGATGCCCATTTTGATTAAATGTAATGCCCTGATAACTTAGAAAAATGCAAATTGTTTATGAATGCAGTAGGGAAAAAAATCTTCAGACTCCCTTTACTGGCCCATAAAACTACTATAAGTTCTCATGACTGAAGACACTGATCTTTATAGATTCCTGTGAAGTAACATTCCCATTAGCTTTAGCAGATTATCCATCTGGTTTCTATTGGTTTCAGTTTAGGTAATGGAATCTCTAGATAGTAGTCACGTGCCATTTATGAAAGTGAAGTCAAGTGCAGTACTCAGTCATATTCCAGGAGTCCAACTTTTAATTCCAAGCATTTTAAAGTTCCTTAAGACCTCTTGATAATAGATGGGGGGAAAGTTTCCAAAAAAACAGTCAAAATTAATGCCAACAGGTTCTACCATTTTGAAATCACTACTCCAACTCACCCACTGATGAATTTGTCAGACTACTCTGTAAAAACAGGTGGGATTTTCTCACCTAAATTTAGTCTTCTGAAAATTAAGAAAATAGACAACATGACTGACTACAGAGAGAATTAAAGCACCAGTTTCAAATAGAATTACAGAATGGCTTGGGCTGGAAGCAACCTCCAAAGGCCATCTAGTCTAGCCCCCCTGCAGTGAGCAGAGACATCCTCCACTAGATCACATTGCAAAGAGCCTTGCAAGACTGACCTTGAATATCTCCAGGTATGGGGCCTCAACCATGTCCCTGGGCAACTTGTTCCATTGTTCGACCACTGTCATAGTAAAGAACTTTTTCCTAACATCCAATATAAATCTACTCTTCTCTAATTTAAAACCATTGCCCCTTGTGTTATCACTATAGGTCTCTCTCCAGCCTTCTCATAACCCCTCTCAGGTACTGGAAGACTGTTACTAGGTCTCCCCAGAGCCTTGTCTTTTCCAGGCTGAACAACCTTAACTCCCTTAGCTGTCCTCATAGGAGAGGTGTTCCAGTTCTCTGATCATCTTTGTGGAACTCCTCTGTATAAACCTTAGTAATTAGTCAAATGTACCTACTGAACATACCAATTACAAAGAGAAATACATCTGAAGAACTTAGATGTTTAAAATGTTTACATTTAACAGAGCTGAATTTCACCCAAAGATAGGTACAAGGTCTTCTTATCTTTCTGCTGCCTCGTCCCTTCCCCACAACAGATCCTATGTTTATACATCTTATCATTGCATGACAAATAAACACAATATCCCTTGTGATGCAGGAGTACTAACACAGATATTTGCATATTTTTTTATTTTCTTGTGTTCTACCTTCTCTCTCCCTCTCTCTCTCTCTCTCCTGTGTTAGAACAAAAATTGTAAGAAAGAATGTCTACTCTTCCTTCTTATGCTAGCAAAGACATCCTGGGAAATCTAAGCCTGAATATCTGAAACCTGAATAGAGTTGACTGTTCTTTACTTGTTTATTCCTATTGTTTGTTCACTTTCTTCAGATGAGTCATCTTTGGGTGTGAAAAGCAGTAACCATTAATCATTTCCCAAAAAAACATGGAAAGTAAACTAAAAGAACATTCAAACAGACAAACCCTGAACCTTTGCAAAGAGGTTTCCTTTTAGATGAGAAATCAGTGACCTGGGATGCACAGGCTTGGAGTGAGGGTGAGGGCAGAAGGGGACTGATTTCTAGTGGCAGTTTTGGGGATGTGATGTGAGAGCTAATAGCCAGAAAATGCAGCTGAATGCAAAGTGGCAAGGCAGACTGAAGAACTTCAGTGCTGCTGAACCAAAACTGAAAGAAAATGTGCTGGTGAGTGAACTGGAAAGATGAAATGTGTACTTGGCTGAAATTGGTAATAAAGAATGATTTGGTTTGGCTACAGACACCAAGAGCTTATCAAACCAAACATATTCTCGTGTAGAACCATAGAATCATAGTAGTAGAAGGTAGTAGAGTAACTATGTGATTACTAAGTAAACTATATAAAACTGTATGAAAATTTCCTTACTGTACTCATGTTAGCAGAGATCCTCCCTGGTTTTGTCGGAAGAAAGGAGACTGATAGAATCATCTTGTCTTAAATGGAGTAGTGTATGTGACAAATAGGAATTCCACAGAAACGTATTTTCCTTTTTCTTTCTCCCCCTCATCTCTTTCTTTAAAGATATTTTCACAGCTAAATGTAAACTATCTGAAAAGTGTCAACTATCCAAGCAGTTTTTGTAAAAAATAAAGCAAATAGGGGTCTATACAAATTGTACAATCATTTTTTTCCAATATCTTGTGAACGAAAAAAAAATTCAAACATGCATATCCCCAATCAGGATTTCATAGGTAAAATTGGAAATGGATGAAAACTCATATCTTTTAAATCAAAAGATAATCTATAATTATTTAATTATTATTTATTGTTTAATTATTATTTACTTAAACAAGTGCACAGTCAGACATAACTTAAGTCATCCACATCTTCTGTCTTATCTTAGGCTGCAGATAATGTTAGAAAGCAGTTATTCTTCTCTCAATTTCAACTTCTTAGAAGGAAGTGAAATATCAAATATAAATAGAAAATTTAATTTTCCCTTGACCAAGCTCTTCTTCACCAGATGTGTAAAGCAGCTATATTCCTTTGGGTCTGGAAAAAAAAAACCAACAAATGGTTGGTAACCATTAGTATTGAAAAAGAGGACAAAATTCAAGGATTCAGAGATAAGGGCAGCCATGTGATTGGAAGTTCATTAAACTGTTTCGGACCCTTGCTGCAGAGAGAGATTTAAAACAAAGTTGAGTATTAACATATACACATATATGCTATATAAATAAATACTCACAATTTACTCACTCAGCACACAGTCCCAGGTAGTCCTTACCAAATGCACTGATCCACTAACACAGAACTAATTACAAAGTGGTGATTGTGATTTCATGACATGATTAATGAGCTTTGTTTTTCACTGCGTGATTATTGATTGAAACTGTATCTGGTAATTTTACATGGATTTAATACCCCAACTACTCAAACTTAGACAAAGATATATGCAAGGAATTACATGGTTGATACTGAGCAGAGGGGACTGTTTAATGCAACAGAGTAGCCTGCAATAACTGCTGGTTGCTGAATGTGATGGTTTGGGAGTTACCTGCCCCACACACACTTTGTAGAATCACCCAGACTAGACTCAGCAGGCTGGAAATTAAGGAATGAAGATATATTTACAGCTTATCACAATATACAAATAGATATATACACAATATACAGGAATATTTACAGAAATATACAAGTTAAAGGTAATACAGAAACACAATATCCCTCCCAGAAATCAGAGTCCCCAGGAGGGGCTCCCAACCACCCTTCCACCTTCTTCCCACCCCTCTACCTTACCCCAGGGTTTGCCTTATGCGCAAGGTGAGCTTGGAGGATTGGCCAGGGAGGTTATTAGCAGAGTGGTTAGTTAGGTTACACAGCAGAAAACCAGCAGTTCCCAGAGAGACAGAGATAAAACTGTGTGTCTCACCTATATTTGTGTTCTTGTTCTTATAATGGTCATCTACATTGAATTTTTACAATTTTTCACATGTATTCAACTTGTTAATTTTTCTCTTATGTTTTTAGTATCTCTGCTTTTTTTGTTTTGTTTTGTTTTGTTTTTTTTCCATTCATCCTTTCTGCCATAGACTTAAATTGCATACTAATGCTAGAATTTGATTTATTTGTGGGAAAGAAGGAACTTGGGAAGAAGAGGCAAAACAACTTTCACAATAACTGGAAGTAGATCTGTGAGTAATGGACGTAGTGAAGCTAACAGGTTTTTGTCTTTTACCTCCTTTGTCACTTTCTTGGTGATAACCCTGAGTTCTTCCACTGTTTCTATGGGTTCACAGTTTCCCTTTCCTCTCATTACTCCTAAATGTTTTTGTAAGTCAGTACCAGCAGGTTTCTGTCATGTTCCCAGAATCTTCTAGAATGTTATGAACATCTCTCCCTTAGTACACTTGTCAACTCTGTGTAACACCTTTGATTTTGTGTTACACTGTGCACCTGTGACTAATTTCTCTTTACAGTGCTTAAGTTCCTTCCCTCTTCTCTATATGTTTTTTCTGGCTTACACTGGAGACAGTGTTGGAACATATTGCAGGAACATATTGCAGCCAACTGGCAAGCATGTATTTGCTGATTTGCTACCTTATATTGGCATCAAATTTAAATGAATAAGAGCTGAATTTTCTCTATTTTTTCTTAAGTAGCAAGATTTCTTCACACAGGTATGTAGGAACCCAATGTCTTTCAGAATTTAGGTTTTTCTCAAATTTTATTGATCTGACAAGTAGATTCAAATTTATTCGAGGCAGTTATATTTATTGACAGCTAGACAGGCAGAACAAGACCATGACTTCAGGAACTCCTTTCATTTACGAAACTGAGCTAAAAAGCTCTCACTTCAGAAATGCAAGGCCTGAGTCTTCAGGCCAGCTGAAGTATTATTCCACAGATGAAGCACATTGTAATAATGGTGAAGTGTTGATACAATACTGCAAGAAGTACACCAGATGGTTGTGCCTCCTTGCAGAGTCCTTTACCAAGCTGGAGAAATGGACTCATGACAATCTTGTGAAGTTCAACATAGGGAATAACAAAGTCCTGGACATGAGGGTGACTTTCTTGTGAAGAAAAGCACCTGAGGATCTTGAGGGCAGCAAGTTGAATAGGATCCTTTGCAACAAACAATCTCCACAGCCCCCTGGGCAACAAAAGGAGCATAAGAAAACAACATTTCATAGAATTATAGAATCAGAATTATAGAATCATAGAATAATAGAACCATAGAATCATAGAATGTCAGGCACTGAAAGGGACCTCAAAACATCATCTGGTCCAGCACTCCTACCAGAGGAGGATCACCTAGAGAAGATCGCACTGGAATGCATCCAGATAGTTCTTGAACATCTTCAGAGAGGAAGACTCCACAACCTCCCTTGGCAGCTGGTTCCAATGCTTTGTCACCTTCAGAGTGAAAAAATTCTTACTTAGATTCACATGGAACCTCCTATGCCTCAACTTCCACCCATTGCCTCTGTCCTGTAGTGAGAGTTCCCCCATGATCAAAGAACCCAAAATTCTGCTGGTGGCACCAGCCCTTGAGCCATTTATTGATAACGTGAGGCCTCCTGTTCCTTTCAGTATTCATCCCTTCCAGTGGAGGAATTGAGCAGAACACCACTTGCGCTCCTGCCCCATCAATTAAATGACCCAGAGCCTTGAATCCCTTTTTAACTGCCTTTTAGTACCCTTCTTGTCAACTTCATCACTACCAGCTTGGATAACCAGCAGTAGGTAATAGTAGCCTGAATGAGCTTAGGTAGCCTCCTCTTGATCTCCTGCACCTGGGCCCCAGGGAGGCAGCCATCCTCCCTGTTTGATGGGTCCAGTCAACACACAGGACCCTCTGTTCCACTTAGAAGGGAGTCACTTACTACTACTACCCTCTTTTTATTTTTAGTACAAGAGCTTGTGATCTTCCCAATAGATGAAATGTAATTGGAAGACTCTGCAGATGGATCATTTTCCTCAGTTTTCTCTACCTGTCCTTCTGGATCCAGAGACTCAGACATGTTCTGAAGTGGCACCTGTTGATCAGAAGCATGAAGTTTCTTTGGCTGCTGTTGAGCTTCTCTAATTGATGGATTGGTGTGACTCTGCTAATCTCTTTCCCTTACACTTCCCCAAATGTTCCCTAATCTATCTACCTGTCCCTTAAGATGCGGATTTGCTGTGGATTCCGTGGAGCTGACAGGAAAACTGGAAAATAGCCAGAAATTTTCATTCTAAAGATCTCCAAATATCAAAAGCAACTTTGAGAATGAAGGTCCTTCCCACTGAGAAGATTAATTCAAGGAGGTAGAATATACTTAGAATAGTATCTAGAATATACGTGTTTATAGTATTTCTGCTATACCTAGTATATTTTTTGAGAAGTTTCCTCCTAAGAGAAAAATAATAAAGAAATAATTCCAATCTGTAATACTTCTCCCCTGCCATGATACATTTGTGCTCTCAAATGTTTTTAAATAGCATTTTTTAAAAAAAAATTCCTTTTTTTTTTTTTTTTTTTACTGTGCATGCATAGAAGTTCTACACAAGGAGTATTTGTTGAGACGGTTCACTAACCTTCTTGAAACCATCTTAAAACTCGCCCTTATGGAGAAAACTGAGATTATTTCAACAGCTGCATGCTGAGCTGACTACTGTTAACTATCTTGAACAGTCTTAAGTAATAAGGCCTTACAGCAGTGTTCTTTTGCTCACTGCCTGGCATTTAAGATTTTGGGATGGTTATTCTTCCTTTTTCTGCACTTTACACACCAGTAATCATAATGATCATAATCACAGTATCACTAAGGTTGGAAGAGACCTCAAAGATCATCAAGTCCAACCCATTACCACAGACTTCAAGACCAGACCATGGCACCAAGTGCCACGTCCAAACCCGCCTTGAACACCTCCAGGGACTGTGACTTTACCACCTCCCTGGGCAGCCTATTCCAGTGCTGAATAACTCTCTCAGTGAAGAACTTTCTCTTCACTTTGAGCCTAAACTTCCCCTAATAATAAGCATAATCATAGAATTTCTGTAACCTCTTACTGTATAATTTTACATACAATATTTGAAAGCACTTTTATTAACTTCCAAGAAGGACACAGTAAAAAAAAAAAAAAAAAAGGCAAATATTGGTATGAATTAGTCTAATTACTCTCTATGCTATCCCAGACTTTTCAAATTAAAGTTACTAGGCTCTATCATTTTTTTTCTGTGCTACGCATATTTCCTATGTGATTTCTTTCTGGCACTTTTTTCCCCTGCTGTCTAAGTTCCTGAAGGTTTCTTCAATTGTCAGAGACACAATCTATCAATTATTCCTGATGTCATGGGAAAAGAAGATCCTCAAGGTTAAAAGTATTATTGGACCATAGTATGAGGGATAAATCTTCCTATTTCCTCTGATCTGTTTCATTTAATTAGTGAATTTGAGGAAAACTCTCCATCTGTCATTCTACATTTGGTCTTCCAAAAGCACACTGACTCTTGGTATCCATATTGAACACACCAGTAAGAAGATTAGTACTAATGACTAGTAAATCCACAAGACAGTAAGACTGATGATTAAAGTCTGATAGCATCACAATTCTGATATTTACTTTTTGGTGTCTGCAGATAAGACCAAAATGAGGCTGTAACTATTTGCTGAGGATTGAAGAAATCTGGAAATCTTATAAAAGAACCTCATGCCTCTTAATCCATGACAGCAGAAGCACCTGCTGTCTTCTACTACCCATAGACAAACAGGTTTTTGTATCCCTTTATATGACAAATCATATATATTATTCTTTTTAAACTAAATATATTCTCCTTCTTGGTTTTAGTCATGCCATGTGGTCTTAAATCGCTGCTGGGAAGATACAGAATTAGAGACAAAGGATCACAAGAAGTGACCAGAGCTTGGTCTTTTCATGCTTCTCTGTGTTATTCTTCTATTTGAGGGAGATGAAATGAAAAATTGCAACAATCTGTGCTCTGGTATGCTTTTGTGTGGAGTTTCTGTAAGTCGAAAGCTTTGATTTACACTCTTGCATTGCTGAGAAATGTTGTGGCTCTTCCATCACTTCAAGGAGCAAAACCTGGGAAATGGAACCTCTAAGAAAGTAACAAGAAGGAGAAGAACATTCCCTCAGCATAAATGACTGAAATTACAAGTCCAGACATCATAAATCTTAATGCCTGTTGGTTTATAGCAATTGGCTATTTTTTTTTTTTTTTTTATTACAAGCTTCTTTGTAATTAAATTTTCCTTTCTGATCCCTTTAGGAGATAAGTACCACTTATCAGCTTCATGGTGAGGAGACATTAAGTCATTTCACTGAAATCTAAAATGGGAATGGACCTGGTTAATAAAACAGTTACTGCTCAACCATTTTATCACTCAGGCTTTTGACTGCCTTGATGGAATCTGAATTCTTCAATAGGCCACATGGCGTTACGCATGTGAATGTAAATGATA
Source organism: Ramphastos sulfuratus (assembly GCA_013399055.1). Classification (NCBI taxonomy): domain Eukaryota; kingdom Metazoa; phylum Chordata; class Aves; order Piciformes; family Ramphastidae; genus Ramphastos; species Ramphastos sulfuratus. The sequence continues at coordinate 832 of WBNM01046181.1, read as the reverse complement.
GATAGGGACTTCTACCACTGAAATGTCTCACATATATGCTTAGATAGAAAAAGTCTGAGATTCAAAATTTGTCCTCCACAAATAATGTTTAGAGGTTCTCTTTCTGGAAATGTTTCAACCAAGCTTGCTTCTAAATTCAAGAGGTGGATGATGAGCAAGGAGATGAAAAGCTCATATGGAGAAAAGGACTTTCACAGCATGTGGAAAAGAGACCGATCACTTGGGAGGATTATAAAAACATTGTCAGGATACATAGGGGTGCAACAAGAAAGGCCCAAGACCCTCTTGGAATTGAATATGGCAAAGGAAATTAAAGAGAACAAGAAGGGTTTCTTCAAGTACATCAGTGGTAAAATGAAGAATAGAGAATATGTGGGCCCACAACTGAAAGAGGTGGGAACCCTGTTAAGAGAGGATACAGAGAAAGTGGAGTTACTGAATGCCTTCTTTGTTTTGGTCTCTACAGCTAAGACCAGCCCTCAGGAATCCCAGAACCTGGAGGTAATAGAGAAAGCCTGAAGTAAGGGTGACTCTGTACTAGTTGGTCAATGAGGATTGAAAAAGCTGGCTAAATGGAAGAGCTTGGTGGCTTGTCATCAGCAACACAGTTGGAGGCTTGTAACCAGTGATATTACCCAGGGTTCAGTACTGGGTCAAGTTTAGCTCAGCATTTTCACAAGTGACCTGGATGAAGGGATAGAGTGCACCCTCAGCAAATTTGCTGGTGATACAAAGCTGGGAGTTTCGGCTGATACACTGGAAGACTATGTGACCATGCACCAAGAACTGGACAGACTTGAGAGCTGGGCGAAGGGGAACCTAATGAGATTCA